>JAQLOL010014895.1:0-10109 GCA_029783665.1 Naso thynnoides
ATTTCAAGCAAAAAAGAAAAAGATGCGATTAATTGCGATTAACTCAGGAGATTTTGAGATTAATCGCGATTAAAAAATTTAATCATTTGACAGCCCTAATAAAAACAAATGTATTAAAAAGTAACATTTTCCTTCTCTTAGAAAAATTATGGAAACCAAAAACAGCATTTCCCAGTGTAAAACAAAATCCTTGGTGAGATAATCAATGGTGGATCTGCTGAGGTCTGCCCACAGTTTTTCAGCATAAGGGCAAAGCCAAAAAAGATGAATAACTGTTTCTGGATGTGAGTCACAGAAGGAGCAGTTAGCACTGATGTCCTTTTTGAACTTTTGCATGTAATGATTAGCAGGGTGATATTTGTGTGTGATTTTGTAAGACACCTCCTTGTTAGTGATTAAAAACTTGTTGGGGAGCATCCAAGTTTTTTTCCAGTTGATATTATTGGTGAAGCGACTCCAATGCACAGTGATGTAAGGGGTGGTGACAGTGTTTTCTTGGAATAAACTACGTGTTTTTTTTTATTATTTTTCTTTTGGGATGATGAGAAACATATTTTTCCTTCTGGGGAGTCAGTTGAATAATGAGCAGATTTATGGCCAGCTGAGGGTGTGTGACTGTTTCTAAAAAGCCGTAAAGTGCCTGATTGAACGGCTTTCGTGACAAGAGAAAACTACTCAGGAGTCACTTGGAGGTTGTGTCAAGATAGAAAGTCTCTGTAAGAGAGCAACACTCCCTCCTCATTCATCAGCCGACTCACCAGCCAGATCTGGTTCTGAAACCAGGTTTCTAAGAGGAGGGACTTGTTTTTAACTACGATATCTCTATTATTCCAAATAATATACTGTTGTGGTGAAAAGTTATGTTTATAGATGAGAGCCCAGGCAAGGAGGACAGTTCGACACTGATCTCTGCGCAGTGAAAAAAAGGGTCTAGAAACTCAGGTAACAGACAGGCTCTGACAGGACATACAGGTACGCAGTAGTACTACAGTTTATCAACAGTATCGCAAGATTATCACATGAAACCATTTATTTCACAGCCATTTTTATTCCCAGTGTCACCTGAAACTTCACAAGCAATTCAAATTAAGCACATTCACCTTATTTGAGATGACAGACCATTCTATGTATCATAGATCTACTTTTTTAATCCTTTATGTATCCACATTAAAGTGCCTAATTTTGTGTTTATCTGCTCCTTATTTTTTAATCAATTCGGGAATGATGAATTAATGTATTTTTGATATATTTATCTAATTTATTGTGATAATAAATTATTTTTGTACTCTACTGCCTTTTCATATTGAAGCCTAGTAACCTGGGTTACTCTATTAGGTGTTTTCAGACCGCAGGAACCATTTCATAGTTCTAGAGACTTAGATCCAAGAACCTCCTGTTTTGTTGCATCTGCACCCCAGGATATGTGAATTATTAAACCTTGTGGAACTATGTTTTGAGGAACTTTTTCAGCTCCAACTCCAGAGTAGGTACTTTTGCAGCACGTGAGAAAACATAGGGATGTGAATGTACATTGATTGGTCGAACTCAGGAGCCAGCAACAGCAACCGCTGTTGTTAAAACGCTGACAGTTGTATTAACAGGACGACACAAAATAGGAACCAGAGCTTCTGATGAGGTCGTCCTTGTTTTGTTGTTGTATCCTCTCTAAGATTTAATGGCGTAATGGCGTTTATGGCACGTTATCGCCACATACTAGACAAAAGCATGGTGCGGTAATGCAGTAATGTTAGCCTTCATTTGTTGTTGTTGTTGTTGTTGTTGTTGTAAAGCTATGTTGTAGTTGCGTAGAAGCAGTGCTGTAGTGGCGATTGGAGAGGTGAGTACGCTCTTAATTTATGCCCCAAATTTTGTTTAGAAGCGGCACGTCCAGCAATGAGTGAGCGGCCATTTTAAACAGTGACGTGTTACAAACGGTGTGTGAGACTACTCTTGCATATTTAGGTCGACCATAAACGAGACAGTACTTGGCCTATTTGCACAGTCACTTAACTTCTGCTGCTTGACTTCAGGGAGTAAAGGAGGATCATTTTGGATTTAACATCAGCCACAACAGAGGTGCAGATTTACCAAATAATACTGGCCCACAGTCGGACAAAGGGTGAGACAATTACATAATTAGGCATTTTGAGTGAACCATTCCTTAGTCCATAGTGCATCTACACATGAAAAAACCTTGCAAGTAGTTTATAGGACAGTAGCTTCCTTTGTAAACAGTACCACCACTGCCTAGAAGTGACATTAGTTCACCAGCTGCAGGACACTTTACGTTGCCTTAGAGGGTTCCTATTGGATGCCAACAGAAAAAAAGGCCCTTCAGGGTGTTTTGTTCTCCAATAACTTCCTAGAGGACAGTTCCTTTCAAAAACTTTCTGGAACTGTTTGGTCTAAAAACGCCTACTATTACTGTTAATTCTAAATTGTTCCCATGTTCTGGGTTTTTGCTGCCTAACTTCAAGTTCAGAGTCTGTTCTCTTCCTTCAAAGTGTTTTATACAGGAGGAAGAAAACTTCTCTTCATTCACAAATTTCACCCCAAATGAGCCTTTATAAGGAGCTTGTGTCTCTTTCAGGGGACTGGAGCTCCTCGTAGATCCTCCGTGTTTTCACTCTGCTGGCTGACGTTGCTGGTACCGACATGGATGGATGAACACAGAGAAGCACTAATCGTACTAAAACACAGTCTGAATTATGGCTTTGATGCCTGCTGTTATTGTTATAAAGACAAACTTAATGAGGAGACTTTGTGACATTTTTAAGGATTTAAGATTGTTTTTAAAGTTTAAACTCTGACTGAACTTTAAATTCCCTTTAAGCTTTCCTTGATATTTGTAAGAGGGTCAGAATGTCATGACCTTTGACCTTTAGCTTCCTCAGATTTGGTTGTCTTGTTTGTCTTTGTTTTGAAGTTGTTTTCTGCTGCAGCAGAAAGTCTGAGACAAATATTTCAACTGACGACTTTAAATATAGTAGCAGCCTTTTCTAATATAATGATACAGCATGAAAGACTTTTTCAGCAGCATCTTCTCTCAATTAGTATTTCAGCACGACTGAATAAAGCTACTTTTGGTCAAATGTTTAACTCTCATAATTCAAAATATACAAACCGTCTGAAGTGGTCTGATTTTGACAGAGAGCTGTGTGCTCATGTTGCATCGCTCGTATTAGAATAAACCTTCAGGGCCTTTCATGTTTACAGTTTGGAAACTGTTGTGTATTTCACCATGAGTTCATCCAGTAATAAATTTCCCCGCTCAACACTTCACTGCACATTTTCTACTTTCACATGTGACTTCTTGTTGTTTTGTTTGTTTATTGAACCACTGACACAGCACAAACACAACTGAGTGATTCTACAAGTACTAATAATATTTTATATCAGTGGTATAATATTACAGAAATCCTGCAAACAACAGTGTGCCTCTGTGATTATCTCGCGCTTACAGGCCTACATGTTGCTGCGTGTATCTTTGATTGTGAAGGTAACACCTTATAGCACGCAGGCTACAATATAGCATGAAATTGAGTATTAACAGTAGGAAATAGTTTGGATTTAGAATATATTATAAGGACACTGACAGAAGGGCCGTAGAGAAAAAGGCATCTGTTGTTTCAGCGCCACAGACAGCTCCATGGATTCATCAACACACAGCACAGGTAGATGGCAAAGTTTCAGAGTCGCAGCCGAAGACTCAAACTGTGACAAACCTCAGTCAGAACGGATCGACAGGCAGACCAGACTAACACATTCAATTAAGCCATCCCACCCTGCACTCAGTCTGCTGCAAGGGGATGAAACAGGAAACAGGAATCAGCTAAAAAAAATCCACAAGAGACAGCATTTTCAACCAGCACATGTACAGTACGGCAGTTAGCATTAGCTCGATTGGCTAACATGATACTGTGGCTAAACCCTGTTAGCAGCGGTTTTCATTTCAGCAGGAAAAATCTGTAGATTAGAAGCTGCATTTGTTCTGTCTGAAATTCAAGAACTTATTTTAAAAATGAATGAATGAATGAATCTTGATGGTTAATCCGCCTGCATGTTATCACAGTAACCTGAGACACAGATACAGTAACTAACAAATCTTTTTTTCTGGTATTTTTGACTCACATTCTGAATGATTTTTCTGTGTTTTGTAGTATTGGTGATGCAAATCTTCTTCAGTGTCTGGATCACAGATGTAACAGCCAACAGTAAGGAGGTCAAAGGTCAGTCGGCATGTTTGATTCATCACTGCATTGCAGGTTCAGCTCCAGACAGATCACTATTGTCTGTGTTGGAAGGAGGGTTGTGGCTCCCTAGAACTGAAATTGTTGGACGATATGAACCTACGGACAGACAAAAAATGTCAAACTTTCCAAAAATAAAATCAGAAATAAAAACCCTGATCCGTCCATCCATGACAGAGAAGTTTATATTTGTTTAATCTGCAGAGGGTTATGTTTATCGTAATTTGCAATCAAACATAAAATCTCAGTTTGAATTTTTCTTGTTGTAATTTTTGTACGGACTTCATCTCTTTCTAAAAAACATAAAACAAAATGTAAAGACCACAACCTTGTGTACAGAATAAACAAACAAAAAAACAAAAGAACATAGTATTTAAAGTTGCAGTTGGTAATTATGTTAACAAGCTAGCAAGCTGACGTTAGCTATAGCATTAAACTTGTTGGGAAGCAAATCTGCTGCAGCCGCTGCCTCTGGCTCATGCCTTATTTCGTTTGTTGTCTCTCTTTTAGGTCCAGTTTGAACTGAGGCGAAATGTCACAGGAAAAGTTGCAGCAGAGTAAACTGGTCTCAGTTCCAGCTCGAGCAGACTGACGGTGTGGTTTGCAGACACTCTGTATTCGGCAGGGACAA
Organism: Naso thynnoides; assembly: GCA_029783665.1. Taxonomy (NCBI): domain Eukaryota; kingdom Metazoa; phylum Chordata; class Actinopteri; order Acanthuriformes; family Acanthuridae; genus Naso; species Naso thynnoides. Next base: position 4,882 of record JAQLOL010014895.1, read on the forward strand.
GTCGGAGCATAAATATGCTAACAGTGAATCAGCTCGTACTGACATCACTTGTTGCTAAGAAGCGCAGCATAGACTGGCCAATCAGGACAGAGACTACAAAGAGCGTCACTGATTGGGCAAATATAATGGGAGCGACAGAATTTTTACCCATCTTGAATAGAGAGGCATGATGGGAAACCACAGAGATCTCACCATACTCTCAGACCACATCACTTTCTAACAGCTGTTTATGGGTTTTGTGGCATTTTTTTCCCCAAATAGAACACAAAAAGTTATTTACCCCAAAGTTACCACCTGCAGCTTTAATCTTTTAAAACTAATTAAGTCCAAATCTAAAACTCAGCTGCCTCTTTGTGCTGAGCAAAGCAAAGCTAACCTCCTGCCACTATAGTTTCACACTCAGCGCTCAGACATGAGAGCTGTATCAATTTTCTTTTTGGTCGAGATGACAAATGAATTTTACAGAAAGGTAACACTGGGTTCACTCACAAAAGCTGACAGCAGCTTGGCCACCTGCTGCTGTTTCATCATCAGCTGATGAAGATTTAATGTCACCTTTCGCCTCATAAGCTTCTACCGAAACTGATTTTTTTTTTTTTAACCCTTACTGGTGCATTACAAGCAGCACACAAATGAATCACAGTCGCTCTTTTCATCAGATATAGTCAGCCTCTCTGTTCACAAGTGTTGATTTAGTTTGTGCTTTAAATCGACTTGCAGTAAAGCCAGAGCGGCCCCTCAGAAACAGCCACGTGTCTGTGATTTGAACTTTGAGACATTTTTGTAGAAGGAAGTCCACAGCTTCGGCAGTCAGTGAGAGTCGTTGACATCCTGTCCTGTGGTCGGGGTTTGGTGTCACATCACGGCGAGCAGCTGGTCTCTCCTGTGTGTGTGTGTGCGTGCGTGCTAAAGAGTGTAAAACTACGTTCCTGCAGGGGATGGGGATGGTCCAAACACTCAATCACCATCATTTATCAGCCCTGCAGGGCAGCAGCCTCCCTCCAACATGTCGTCACTGTCAGGCTAAAAACATCTCCAGTCTGCTGATTCACATTTTCCACAGCTTCTACAGACATTTCTGACTCATGTCGGCCCCTAACCATTATGGGACAACCTGTTCAAATGGTAAAGTGTTTTAAATATTTAGGAACTTATGTTGATAGCCACCTTATATTCACAGAGAAAACAGATTATGTTTTCTAAACAGCTTTGCAGAGGCTACACCTGCTCAGGATGCTAAATGGGTTTGGGGTTAGCCAAAAGATTCTTGAAATGGTGTACAGGAATCTGGTGGAAGGTATTCTGTTTTTTAACATGGTTGCATGGTACGAGGACTTAGATGTCAAGTATAAAGGGAAATTGACAAGAGTGGTCAATACAGCCAGTAAAATCATTGGGAGACCACAGATGTCACTTGGTGACAGCATGAACTGAACACTAAAAGAAAACCCGAGACATAATCACTGATCCGTCACATCCTCTGCACCCCCAATTTGAGGTGCTCCTGTCAGGTCTGCGCTTCAGACTGCCAGGAACCACCAAAAATGTTTACAAAAGATCATTTATCCGAAGCGCAGTTAACACTAGAACAGCGATGACAGTTCACATTTATATGTCATATAACTTTGTTGAATTTAAGAGTACAATGCTGATGGTCTCTGACTTTTCCAAAAAATGTCAGTTGTCAAGTAGCATGATACTCAGAATTGCACTAAAGGCAAACAAATGTGATCATTTCTACCTATTTCAGCCGCTGGCGTTCAGAATGACTAAACTGATACATCTTTGTGTGGTGGCAGCTGCATCTTGGTTGCTTGGCGGACATCATGGTATCCATCAAACGTGAAACTTCTAGAGCAGCCATGAGTTTCATTTACAGACACAATTTTTGTCCCTCAAAGCAGCGCAGTGGAGCAGAGCCGGGAGCAGATCTGGATGATTCGTCTCTAATGAAAGTGGGCGTTTTCTCCTCCTCCTTAGCATATTTTCAGCCGTTATTTGTTTTTTGGATAGATTTCCTGACACAATAAATGTGTTAGTCTCTCTACTGGGTATTTATCGTGAGAGATAATAGAGTTTGGAATCCAGTCGTCAAAATGACAACTCCCTTCTAGTGGATATGGAATTCTGGCCCTTCTAGAGTTAAATGATTAAATTCTAAAATTAACAAAATTACACCCCACCCCACCCCCAGCACCATATATAGCTGTCCTGGTTTTGTCAGTTTTAACTATGCAACAGTTCATGAAATGAAACTAAAAAATTTTTGAATATTGTACCTTGTGTAAGTTTATGAAATGATAATGTTAAAATTTTTAACTTCCTAAATTCCAGTTTGCCAAATAATGTTCTCCATTGTTCTCTATGAACAGCGTTGACTGAGGTGATGTCCTCATTTTCTTCGAGCACTCTTTTAATCTCTCTGTTTTTAAATGTTGTCGAAGTAAGTCCATAAAGCAACACGATGGCACAACAAGTTCTGCATTAATGATCACAGACAATAACCCCCTCCTCCTCCCCAGTAGTCACACATTGTTGTGATGACCCCAGGTTTCCTGGTTGTGGCTGAACGTCGGCACGTCTGGCTCTGTTCTGGCACCAGACAACCAATCAGGCTCTGATCGTCACTGTGCAGCCATTAAATCTGGCTTAGATATGAATGCGGGAACCTGCTGCTGTCCAGTAAGTTTGACTGATTTGACCATTCTTTCTGTGGTGGGTGTGACATCACTGGCTCCGGCACAAAATTACATCACTATGTGCCCTCCCTCTCCTCTCAGCCCCGCCCCTCATGGCCGGTGCAGCTGCCAAAACAAGTGAGCGAACTGAAGCGCTGCGCTGACCTAAATTCTCCCAGAGAGATTCCTCTTAAAGCTGCAGAGACACAGACTCAGAGACAGAGACAGAGTGAGACGGAGACACAGACTCAGAGACAGAGACAGAGGGACAGACTGAAACAGATAGAGACTGAGACACAGCAAGTTACATACAGAAATACAAACAAGACAGAGACTCAGATAGGCCTACATGCATAGACTGAGAGACAGACGGACCAGCAGAGACAAAATGAGACAGTGATATAGATGAGACAGACAGACGGACAAACACTGAGACCTAAACAAGGAGAAAGAGACAAAGATTCGGACACAGAGACACAGCAGGTTAAAGAGACAAGATATAGACTGAGACACAGACAGATAAAAACTGAGACTCACCCACTGAGACTGAGACACAGAAAGAGACAAAGACAGGCAGGACGGGCTCATACAGAGACAAGGAGAGACAGACAGATACAGGTTAAGGCAGCCGAGACAAAGATGAGGGTAAACAGAGAAAAACCGGAAGACATGAAGAGACAATTTCAGAGCGAGGAAGACAGAGACGAAGACACAGACAGAAGCGTGTGAAGAGAGACAGAAAAAATATCAAACATTGTGTTGTCAGAAAAATTTCACCACGTGTTTCTTTCATTGTTCACTTTGTGTCGTTGCAGTTTTTATAATTTACCACAAAAAACTATTTTAATTTAAAAATGACTGAAAACTTCTTTACTGACTCCGTTTATGTTTTTGTTTTTTATTTCTAATACATTTTTGGCTGTCCGAGATGACGAAAAATGTATTACAACATTACAAATACTTGTTTATTTATTTAGGCCTATTAAATTACATGTGGCTGCTTTGGTCACAACTTTGTTTTTGTTTGTTTCTTCTCTTCCTTCCTTTCTGTGACAAACTGTACAGATTAGATTTGACCAGACTGATAAACAAGTTATGAAATGCAGTCAGATTTTTAAGCATGCTATAAAAAGATGGACATAACTTGAACACACTGATTTGTGTATTGTAAGTTTAAGCCTGTAACGTGTCTAAATGCTTAAATAGATAAACAGGCATAACTACGACCTCATCACAACACATAAAAGATTATTACAGGACACCAAACACTAGTGGGCTTTAAAATTGTATCACAAACATTATAATAATTTAATAATAGTGATACTAATTAATTTGAGTGACTGAATTTGGCACTGGGGTGAAAATATTAATATTTATGCCCTAATATGTTATGTTTCCGAGCTGTATGAACGATAAATGTTTTGTTGCTCAAAGTGCCAATTAGTGCCACAAGAAAACCTTCACATTTATTCACTGTCTGCAAATCAAACGAGTTATTTAATAACATAAATATCTGTTTGTATTAAACTTGTATAAAACTGAAACTTCACCATGTGTTTCGATTCCCTCTAAGTTTAGCCTTTTTATTTTTAGGTCAGTCTGACTGAATGTTGGCTGGATGTCTGAGGACACACACACACACACACACACACACACACACACACGGATCATGTGACTTCACACACTGCAGAGTACAAGCAGCAAAGCTCAGACTCACTGGATGAGTTTTGGACTTCACTGAAATTCTACGAATGTTCATAAACTCGCTGAAATGAGCCTCGAACTCCTGGAGTAAGAAAATCCATCAGCTTCACAGACTGAAGATGAAGATCCAAAGTGCTGCATGAAGAGAAATTTAAAAACTCTTTGTAAATATTTAATGACACTGCTCACGCAGCACTAAAAAAAAAAAAAAAAAAAAACTGAATAAAAATCTGATTAATGAAGATCTGAACTTACCAAATGTAACCTTCTTAAAATGTCTGAATGTAAAGGCAAGTTTCATAAATTGAACATTAAATTGGTGAGAGAGTTCTAACTCTGTCACATGTAAAAGTATAAAATAGCCTCAAAACAATCCTGAAAATTCAACAGAAATCATCATTTTGCTGCAAATGACCCAGGTTTTTTTTTTTTTTGATTCATAATGAATGTGTCCTGACAAACAGTCCGAAGAAAGAGTTGATTGATAATAAAACTTATCAATGAGGCTGAAACTTAGAAAAGCCCAAATAAATAAATAAATAAATATAAATGTTTGAATAAGATCAGATCCTCGTGGTACTTGAAACTCCTCTAGTGATTAAAAACTGATGAAGCTTTTTTAATTGATCACAAAAATCAGTTGCTCAGATTTTTTAAGGGTCCTCTATAATACTGATGACAGATCATTTAATTGATTAAAAAAAATCACTTACGAATGTCCTTTAAAAAGTCATGAATATTAAAGGTCAGCAATGTTAAAATTTAAAAGTTAATAATTTAAAAATATTTATTAAATAGAGCAAATAGGTAAATAATAAAAAATCACTGAAAAAAGGTAACGGGCGA
>JAQLOL010014896.1:0-10104 GCA_029783665.1 Naso thynnoides
GGTTACATCCAGTCTGGGGAGAAACTTCCACTGTTTCACAGACAACATTTCAGGGTGGGGGTCTGACTGCCTTACATAGTCAACTAAGCCATTAATGTTTTTCCTCACTGTTCATATGGGGTTCATTGATGTATTAGTTGTTACATTACAGAATGCATTAACCAACAAATTCTGGTATTTAGTATACATATTCAGATATGCAGTATAAACATTAATGTCAATCCCTGAATAGTTTTTGTCTGATTATGATCGTTTGCTTGTTTGTTTGATCAGCTCTACATGATGTGAAATTGCAGTCATAAATGCAAACAAACATCAACTCTGAGGGGCGACCTACGCCCTTGATACTGTAGCCAGTGTATTTAGACTGTATATAAACTATATAGATCTCGTTCTTGCTCACAGGATTGAGCATGAATATACACCATCCCTTAGTTAACTGTCTATAAATGTGAATAACTGCACTGGAACCACGGGTATCTCACGGTTAAGTCTGCAAAAAACAACTACAAAATCTTTGTCTATTCCTTCAAAAAAAGGTGAAAATAATTATGTGTACATTTTAAAGATTCAAGGAATCTTAGTTTAACCTGAACTAAACACTTTGTGGTGTCTTTGCCTGAAGAACAAATGCACTGAAGGTGCACCATGATGAAAGGGAAGGATAAAAGTTTTGGCTTCTCCTGTCTGAGCTACACGGTCAGGCTTACAAGCTGTGGCTCTTTAGGAGAGCACGGCTGACAACACACACTGTGTTTTACTAAAACTCAAAGTTAGCCTTCAGAGAAGTCGCAGCATCACATTTACATAAAACAGGATATTTTTATACTGTCAGAGAGAATAGATTGTGGCTTATTTTTCCATTTTCAGCTCTAATTACAGGCAATCTGCAAGCACCGGAGCTCGCTGGTGTTTTAATGTGTCAGGAAGGACTGTTGCTGGAAATGAGATTTGAAGGCAAATGCCACACTTAAATTAAATACTATTATTATTATTATTGTTATTATTATTATTATTAATAGCAGATTATTAAAGATTAATGCAGATTATGATTTAATGAAAGCTTTGTCAAGTAGGAAACATAGAGAATTACCTTTGGTAACAGTAAATAATTATGTTTGCGTTGCATTTTACCTGTATGAAAAGTGCCATACAAGTGAAGTCTAATCGACTGAGTGATTTAAAAGCTCAAGTTCCTACAGAACAGTTATCCTGCAAACAAAGCTGTTGAAAAAAATTATTTATTAGTTTTCAAACTAGGTCTTTTTCTTATAATTGTGGCTAAAGAAAATGTACCTCTGATCCACTAAGTGCAAATATTCTGTGACAAGGAGGCGGATTTTCAGGAAAGGTCTGAGGACGCGAGGCGGCGCCTTCCAGAGTGCAGCTGCAGGAGCAACACCCTACAAAAAGCATATTCACTTACACAAAGGAATCCTCTTAAAGAAATCAGAGAGAATGATACTTGTCACAACATACAGCACAGAAAACATTAAAGGTATTATAAACAGGGATATTATTAAATGTGACCGTACACTCAATCAGATCTTCCCTGAACCTCCACTTATCAGTTTCAGAAGATTCTCCACTCTACCAGACAAACCGGTGCACAGGTATCGAACACAAACATCAAGTGCAAACTGGAGGAATCCTCTAAGTTCAACCAATGCAACCACTGTAACAATACATAGATGGATTTTTCATCCCAGAGGAAGTCACTATTAATAATTTTCTTAACTTTTGTAATTTGCAGACTTAAATGTGCCGGTTGCAAAGGTTTCTACATTGGTAGAACAGGACAGGTTGGCATGCAACAGATCTACTGTTGGTACAGGAAATGTGAACTATTCCAAGGCCAGATGCTCCATAACAGCAACCAGGCGACATTACAGGCATTTGGCAATGAGCACAGACAGACAGAAGAAACTTAACCAATGCAAAGCACTCTGGATAGAAAAACTACAGGCTGCAAAACATCCAAACTTAGATGAGAACCAAGATTTGTTTTTCCCCTTTTTGTAAATATCTGAGTCAAGTGTAAACCTTTTGTGCCACTGTTATTTCCTGGATACACAACTTAAGTCTGGGCCACAACCCTCAGGCTCAGGTGTAAGATCCTGTCCTTAATAAAAGGGCCTTTTGCTCCTTCAGATCTGTTTGACTCCCAGACAAAGGCTTGAGAGTGCCTTGAAGTGTCTTGTGAGTTTTAGGTACGAGTACAACACTTCAGCAAACTAACTTTTGAGTCCAGGGAGGCTCCTTTTCTTGCATTTTTTAAGTCACATATTCGGTGTAAAGTTCCACAGTTAGAGTTTCTATCATCCAAGGCCCATGTTCTCTTCTAAGTCAGCAATGGACTGCTTTACACACAGGTTGGAGGGAAAAAAAAAAGAATAAAAATAAACAGAAATAATTCAAAGGAAGACTAGAAAGCTGATATTTGCTTGGGATACAGAGTTAACTAAGGTTGAAGGCACTGATGAACGGGTAAGGCTTAAGGAGTTTTTTTAACCTAAAAAAACCAAAACAAAACAAAACAAAACAAAAAACTTATTTTACACAGAGTAGTATTTTTGAATTTCAGTCTTTTGGACAACAGGGAGCATTGTCGTCTTACCACCCCAGGTGGGATAACCAAACCTTGTTAAATCAGCTGACAGACGTGTCACAGCAACATCACGTGACTCTTCTGAGGAAGACTGCAGGAAATCTTCAGTCGAAACATGTAAAAGTCTATCCATCCATTGTCAGCTGCTTATCTGGGGTCAGGTCGCAGCGGCAGCAGTTTTAGCAGGAAGCCCAGTCGTCCCTCTCCCTGGCCACATCAGCCAGCTCTGACTGGAGGATCCTGAGGCATTCACAGGTCAGTGCAGAGATATAATCTCTCCACTTGGACCTGGGTCTGCCCCGGGGAGTAGAGGTAAACATATAAAATTAAAAAAACAAGTCTGTTTTCAAGCAGGGTTCAAGTTAGACTAAATGAACCTCTCTGGAGTTTTGTAAAGATGTCCGGAGAAGCAGCTTTGCAAGCTGTTACACCGAAGGCTGTTAGCAAACATCTGCAGTCTGGTATGGGGGACGGAGAGCGGACCTATAGCTGAGGACCACAGCTTGTCAAAGTAGTATAGGGGTGGATGAGATCATTTAGGTGTGTGGGGGACAAGAAAAATGGTGGGATTGGTGAGTAAAGGAACAATAAATGGTGTGATGTAGCTAGAAAGAACAGAGAAATGTAGACTACAGGGTTCAGATAGGAGCTGTGCTGGTGTAGCAACAAAATGTCTATGCATGAACATACTTTCATTTTTAGTCTAAAACACTCAAAGGTTCAAAATGTTTTGGAGTTGACCTGAATGTTCACCTCAGCCAGCTGAGATGGAGACAAAATAAGACTCTGGCTGAAATAAACCCTTACTTCACCGATTTGGGGTAAATCCCTGTGCAATACTGGCGTCATGTCCATGTACATGTACATCAAGCTGCCTCACGCCACAGAAACAGGAGACAGAGCTCCTGCCCACCAATTCAGATGTGAAAATATTCTGCCTTAACTAGCTGTTTCCCTTCTCTGGTGCCCAACCTCCAATTTACAACCAGCTGGTTGTGACTGGACCGGCACAGACCTGAACGGATTAAAATCAGGAAGGGTACCACACACATCTGTCAGAAAAATAAAACAAGTACGCAGATTTGTCTGGTTTCCAGGCTGTTTTCCTCCTCATTCACTTGATTTAATTTTTTATCTGTGTAGTTTTTATAATGTTGGATATCAAGCCATTGCAATTATTACTTTTTTTTAAAACAGATTTTCAGAGAACAAATTGATAAAATTCTAGAATACATACACTTAACTGACAGTCCTGCTCTGACACTTTAAAATGAGTGTGAATAGTTAAGTGGAAGGGCCACTATCTGTGGTCACATTTATTTGGACTCAAAAGACAAGTAAGTGAACATGACGTGTTTAAAGTTGAGGTTGACTTTAGAGGTTTAAGGCAGCAGGCACTGCTTGCTCCAATACACTGTTTTTCTGGAGCTCATCACCTGAACGTCTTAAAGAGAATAAAGCAACGTCCAAGTAAAGGCCTGAACAAACTCTGCATTGCCTGTCCGCCGGAGTCCACAGACTCGTCCACTGGGAAAGCAGTTTCATTCATACTAAAAACAAAAGTCTGAGCCAGTCTGGTCGTACGTGATATGCAGGGCACAGGTTGCTGAAGAATAAACAAAAAAACAAAAAAGTTTTAGTGGCTGCACCTACTTTGTTTCATCTTTTTTTTAGATAAACTAATGTTTATGATGTTGCAGCTACAAATAAATCTGTATCAACACGGCAGAGACAACAGGAGGAAAATAAAATAAGGTTCTGCAGACATGACGGAGAGCACATTCTTACCTGAATGGGACGTATTATGTTCTTTTGTGGTTGTTTTTGTTATTGAACAAAATGAGAAATCTTTCAGTTTGAATTCTTGCCTGAGTCAGTGTTTTCTACACTAAAACAAGTCAAGTCAAAACATTACTCTGTTCACGAAAGAGCACGCACAGTATGTGCACTTTAAACACAGACAATCTGCATGGTCACAAATTTTGGGTTGCACATGGCTGCCCACAGAGGGGTCAGCACGGGCCCCTCACAGACAAAGGCGGATGGCACTTTTTTCATCACACATATCAGCGCAGACCTTTGTGGACACACAGACATGGAAAGTATCAGTTTGCTGTAATTATGGCCCAATAGTCAAAGTGGCCACAATTCTGAAAATGAGATCCTTGTGGAAAAAAAATACATTTTTTAAACATTATATTAACCAGAAAAACTATGAATATTTTTCTTGCACATGGATTATGTTCAATAAGGGATTAAAAATGTAAAAATTAATCGTTATTCATGAACACTTGGACTGTTTCTTTCTAGGAGTAAGTGCTTTTACAAACCCTTTGTTCACTTCTTACCTTCTCTGTGCAGGTACGTCAGTTTTTCAGGTGACGGCCTCGGACGCAGATGACCTAACCTACGGGAACAGTGCAAAGATCGTTTACAGCATCGTCGAGGGACAGGTCTACTTCTCTGTTGACCCCAAGACAGGTAAAACTGCTTCCGTATTCCTTTCAAAATACACTGCTCACCGCGGAAAACCTGAGAAACACGAAGCACAGCCGAGCCGGTAAACAAGCTGAAGGTGCTAATAACCAAGTAAAGCTCTGGGTTTTTACTTTGTTGTCCGAATCCAGTAAGTGTTTTGGAAAACTGTAACAAAAGAGCTTTCAGAATGATGTTTAATGATGCAGCTGGTGGGTTTCTTTGAGCTGCTTTGTGTACTGGAGCCACGGTGGACGAGGCTTCTCACCTGCTTTGTTTTCTTAAGTAAAAAAGTCAGAGTCACTGCATATTGTTTTTGTTAGAGTCAGTATTTTCCAGGAATGCTGCTGTTGTTTGTTTACTTGCTATACTTGTGAGGCAAAAACACAAACTATGTATAGACTGATTTTAAAGGCACTCTAAGCACGGTTGGTTGACGTTACTTCTGTTGACGTTCGATAATGTTTTCAAATAAAACAGAGCTAGCTCGCCCCTCCCCATCTCCTCCTCTCTCCATCTCCGCTTCTCCCCCTCGTGTCTCATCGCAAGACTTAGAATGCCTTTAAGTTAAAAATATGAAGGAACTAACAAAGCTGAATACATCTTTCATACTTTCATTTTTACTCATACTTTCATACATATCAGACAGCACGGCAAAAAAATCTCTAATGTCCATAAATGTTTTTTTTTTAATCAAGTTATGCCAACAAGGAAACTGTGTTAACACTTGTATACAAATCAGATAATAATAAGTCGCATTTTTTCCAAGTTTTAATTTGTTTCTTTTTTAAATATCACAGTGAATGTTGTACTTTGGACTTGATACCGAGGTATTGTTGTACTGTGAGGGTTTTTTTGTTGTTGTTGTTGTTTTTTCAATCATTACATATCCAATAACCCTACCTTTTGAGTAAAACATTTTGGCCAGTGTAACACAGGTGTACCCTTGCATTTCAACCCTAATGATAGGTGGCAACACTATGCAGATATATCTTTGTACGTTCCCCACAATCATGTGAGTTAGTATTTTTCAAAAAAATTCAAAAATCTAACTGACAGAGATCTAGCCTGGTAAATTTAGAAAAAAAAGAATTGTTTCTTTGGAGACTGGATTTGCGTATCTACTGCTCTGCCTCTTTAACTCACCTCAAATTCAGTTAGGCTACACAAGTTCAGTCTCACAGGATAAGACTGGGTTTTTGTTGGGTGTATGTTCATATGTTGTTCTCTTGTTTTATAATGGGCGGTTTGTGGAACTATTTTGTGTTGCGGGTGCGCCTGTATTGTATGCATCCACATCGGTGGAGGTGAGGTGAGCCGCTTGGACCAATGGGATTAATGAGCGCGCTCTTTGTTGCCGTTGCACCTTGTATGTTAAGTTTGTACTGGATGTGTGCCACGAGGGATGAAAATAAATAAAGAACAAGAAGAAAATATGGTGTGTTAATTTCCCCTCCTAAGATGACAGAAGAAACAGAAAGGCCAACAGGTTATGGGCCCAGGCACAGCACAGGAGGACAGCAGAGACTAGTTTTCAACAGAGACGAAAACGAACTTTGGGAGGTAAAGTTCCTCGGTCACATGAGAATATTAGGCCTGAAAGAAACAATCGTCGCCACTGATAACGTCAACGCAGTGCTTAATGCAGAATGCTACGCAGTCCCTCGACGACCGAAGCCTGTCGTTGGTAACGAGAGAAGCCTCAGACAACGGCAGAAAAGCACTACAAATATTACGGAACCACTACTCCAGTCAGGGTAAGCCCAGGATTATTGCCCTATACACAGAACTAACATCGCTAAGAAAGGAGCCAGAAGAAACTGTGACCGATATATCATCTGGACTGAAAAGGTAGTAACGTCACTACGAAGTGCAAAAGAAGTAATTAGTGACGGGCTTAAAATCGCCATGATTTTGAAAGGACTCCCAGAGTCATATAAGCCATTTGTGGTACACACAACACAAAGCAGTCAAGAGTGGACTTTCACTGAGTTCAAAAGTAAGCTAAGAAGCTATGACGAAACAGAAAATTTTGACACAAAGATAAAGTCAGACAATGTAATGAAAGTGCAGACTGCCATCAAAAAGGAGCCACAAAACGGTGCAGCTACCACAAAAGCTCAACACACGGTGACAAGACGTGCAGGAGGAAAACGGTGCACAAAGATGACGCAAAACGATTTGCAGTGAAACAAGAAAGTCAGGAAAAAGAACAAACCTTTGTATTCAAGATTAGTCAGGAGCTCCTCCTAGACAACATTAAGGTAAATGGACTTATGGTAGACTCTGGAGCAACATCTCACATCATAACAGATGAAAGTAAGTTCACACGATTTGACAAGTCTTTCAATCCACAAAAACACTTTATGGAGCTTACGGATGGCACCAGGGAGAACAACGTGGCTCTCAAGCGAGGAGGCGCAGAGGTGATGCTACGGGACCTAAAGGGGAGAAACGTCATGGTTACACTGAAGAGGCCCCTGTTCATACCATCGTATCCTCAGAGCATCCTGTCAGTAGAGGCAGCAACAGCTGAGGGAGCCAAAGTGGTTTTCCAGGAAGGGAAGAATGAACTGACAACCAAAGATGGGACTGTCTTCCGCATCGAGGAGCTGGAGAGACTGCACTACATTGAAACGGTAAATAACAATGACAAATGGGTTGATGACTCAGTCAAGAACATAATGTCCAGTGACAAAGTGAATTTAACATGTGATGTCAAAACATGGTATGAAATCCTGGGACACTGTAACATTGAAGATGTTTTGAAACTACCTGATGTGGTAGTAGGGATGAAAACCACAGGTGAAACTAAGGTAGACTGTAATGTTTGCACAGAGGGAAAATTCATCAACAGCAGAAGTAGGAAGGCTGATGCAAAAGCTTATGCGCCCCCAGAGTTAGTACATACTGACTTAGCAGGTCCAATCGAGCCAATTAGTCAAGATGGGCACAAATATGCTATCTCATTCACAGATGATTTTTCAGGGGCAGTGGCTGTTTACTTCCTTAAAAATAAGAGTGATGCAACATTGGCCACAAAGAAGTCCTTTGTGTGGGTTTGAACTAAAACAAACAATTAAAAATCAAATAACCAAAACAAATAAACAAACAAATATAGACTATAAAAAAAAAAAATAACGAAAACTAACTGACTGGCACATCTTAAATGTCAGGAGAGAGACCTGGCTGGCACCCCTTAAATCAACATCCGTGATATATAAACCAAAAAGGAAACAGGACAAATTAAAGCTTCCGAATTCAAACCGTCACAAAATGGGGAGGTGCATGTTAATAGAAAAGGGGTTACCAAAAGCATCGTGGCCTTATGCTGTTCAAAGTGCAGCCCATATCCATAACAGCTGTTACAATGACAGAACTAAAAACACCCCATACTTTATGCTAACAGGAAGAAAACCAAACCTATCAAGGTTTGGTTTTTGTTTTTTTGTGGGTTTTTGGATCAGATTGTTATGCATACAAACATGATTACAAGAAACTTGATCCCAGATGTGAAAAGGGAATATTTGTGGGGTACAGTAAGAACAGTCCAGCCTATCTGGTCTTACAACCCTCATACAAGAAAGGTGTCAAAACACAGACTGGTAAAAATTCATCAAAATGAACAATGTTGATCAACAAACCCAAACTGATGAATATAAACCAGAAACCCAAAGATTTGGAGAGCAAAAGTCAGAGAATGAAAAGAGTGACATGGAATGGTTACAGAAGGAAGGTAGCACAGAAGAGAACCAGATTTTAAACAGAAATAATGATGATACAGACAAGGATGAAAATGTGCAAAACGGTGGAACTACAGATGAAGAATTAGTTCAGGGTGTAAACAATGACAGCATAGGTTCAGGACCTAGCTATGACCAAAGCCCATGCTACCCAAGAAGAGAAAGAAAACCCCCCAAATACCTAGAGGATTACATACCAGACTTTAAAGATAAAGATGTAACCTACACTAGTGTTGATTATTGTTACAGGGCAGTGTGGAGTCCCCCAAACCTATAAAGAAGCCCAGATGTCACCGGAGGCACCAGCATGGCAACAAGCCATGAAGGAAGAGATGGACTCACTTAAAGAAAATGAAACATTTGAACTGACAACATTACCTGAGGGTAGAAATGCAGTGGGGGGGAAATGGGTCTATGCCATAAAGGAAAACACTGAAAAGGGAAACATTTTCAAAGCCAGGTACGTTGCTAAGGGTTACAACCAGACAGAAACATTTGCTCCAACAGCAAACATTTGTTCAGTGAAAGCCCTTGTGCAAATTGCTGTTCAGAATGATCTCATTGTTCATCAAATGGATGTTAAAACTGCATACTTGCATGCTCCAATGGAGGAAGAGATTTACTTGGAACAACCAGAGGGTTTTGAAAACACATCAAACAGGAGAAAAACTGGTATGTAAGTTAAAGAAATCTCTTTATGGTCTGAAACAGTCTGGAAAGAACTGGTCCAAACTTCTGAATGACCACCTAGAACAAGACAATTTTGTGAGGAACCTGTCTGACCATTGCGTGTACAAGAAACAGATAGGAAGTGAGACAATCATTGTGATCATATGGGTGGATGATTTAATTATTGCAGCCAGCAATAATGACCTACTCAACAGGTTTAAAAACACTATGAGATTGATGTGAAATATCATTTCATTCGTAACACACTCAGTGAAGGTAAAATAAGTATTGTCTGTTGCCCATCAGAAGAGATGGTTGCAGACATACTCACAAAGCCAGTAACAAAAATCAAAATATTGAAGTTCAAAACATGGTTCTTTGGAAACTAAATGTATTGATGAGTGGTGGTAAACTAGTTGGTTTATGATGACGAGAACGAGTGGGGGTGTTGGGTGTATGTTCTCATGTTGTTCTCTTGTTTTATAATGGGCGGTTTGTGGAACTATTTTGTGTTGTGGGTGCGCCTGTATTGTATGCATCCACATCGGTGGAGGAGAGTTGAGCCGCTTGGACCAGTGGGACTAATGAGCGCGCTCTTTGTTGCCGTTG
>JAQLOL010014897.1:0-10093 GCA_029783665.1 Naso thynnoides
ACACACACACACACACACACACACACACACACACACACACACACTCACAACCTTTAGCTTGGCTCATTTCACACCAAAGTGTGATGTCACAAGCACCTGATCTGAGCCACACCATGTTTTCTTTGTTCCCCTCTAACAAAGAAACGTGGTTTTCAGCTGCAATCTTGGACCTAAGTCCCTCCCTTCGTCAGCCATCTTACCTGTGGTTTGCCTACACACACAAATTCACACTCATGCACACACATGCACTGACATACACCCACACTGTATATAGTACATGTTTAGGTAGATTGTGTAAATTGTTTGTGTAATAAAGGCTTTTAAAACTACATGCTGTCTGTTCAATGTTGTACAAGAATGAATGTTGCCAACTCTTCACTAACAAGAACTCTGAAAACCTTCAACCTTTACTAGCTGTTAACATGGTAATTTGATTTTAGTTATTAAGCTAATTATTGATCAAATTCCAAACTGACAGTTAAGTACTTTTTATGAGACTGAATTGATGAAGTAGTTATCTTTTCCCTTTTTAAGGGTGGTGCTCCTGAGGCGATCTAATGTAAATTAGATCTTATTATTTAATATAATTAATAATTATCTATAATAATAATGACTAATTAATTTTGAAAGCCAAACTATTAAGTTGAAAATCCCAACAACTAGATCATTCACTCTTACTGGTGTGTACTAGAGAAAGTCTGTAAATGTTTGCACAGACACTGACAGTTAAAATGTTGTGAAAGAGTATTTCCTTAAAACACACCAGAAAGTACAGACAGAATGGCATATAACTAAAAAAACAAACAAACAAAAATAGTCCAGAGTAGGGTAGAGCAGGGTATCATTAATATGTATTGCTCAAATCTGCATTTCTTATTTCTCATTATGCTGTTCTTCTTTACATAATTCAAACTGTTTTTCATGAATGTGTTTAACAAAGTGAATCAAGAAGCTATGAGGGTGGGGATTGGGTGTATTTTCAGGGAGCTTTTAAAACTTGCACAACAAGCGATGCAACTCGGGAAACGCTGCAACTTCCCCAAAAAATCTTTTGGTCACATTACTGCATGCCTTTTGTACACACATACAGGCATTTTCGAATTATTTTCATTGATCAGCTTTCTTTTCAGGTTTGAGAGATGTATTGTGGTGAATTTATGTATGTTTGGAAAGTTGCCGTATCTTAAAAATGCAAGTAGTGCCTAAAATAGCCATGAAAGGCTCAGTAAGATAACACTTAGCCAACAAACAGGATGACATGAGGTTTCTAATTTTGGAGTTCATAGCTGCTCATACAGAGATACACTGGAGGAACACCTGTTGTCTATTGACACTGATAGTTGGACCTTACATTAAGTGGAATATAGCACAATGGGCCCAAATTTGATTTTAAAAATGGGATATCTTGATGTTAACTTCCTAAGAGGTTTGTCATCTAAAAATAGGCCGCAAAACCCTCAAAAGGGAGGAGTAAGGCCGAGTATATAAAGCAAAAGAGTTTGGAGGTAATGTCAATGTTTGTGTGCTTGAAGCGGCCTCAGTTTGCTGTTTTCTGACACATTTTATAATAAATCTGTTGAATTTCACTGGACTCTGCCAGACTCCATGTTTTAATTAATTTATTTAAAAGCTTAGTTATTTAAGAAATATCCTTCAGGTTACAGACTGCATCCTCTCTCCGGTTAGCTGTGTTGCACCTGTTAGGGTGGAGCTAATTCCGTCTTTGTCAACTTGTTCATTTAATGGTCTTAACTGAAAAGTGAACATCCCAGTCGTTACTCACCGTGTCATTTAAGTGCGAATGCCACTGAGAAAAGTGGAGATGCTGTGGTAAACAAAAACAGAATGCAAATATTCACAAACAAACTGTATTTACTGACAGCATTTAGACAGAGAGTAGTATTTTCTTTATATAATCGTGTGTTGTACAAAGTTGTGAATGGCCAAGCCTTTCGATGCCTCATTCAAACCCAATGAACTGTTTCAAATGTGGCATGTTTTACACAGGCGTTTTCTGAGCATTACACAATTACGAAAATGATTCTAAGACATTAATTTTATGGTTTTTAAAGTATTTAAGCAGTCCTAATTCTTTCAATGTCTTTCCTAAAAAAATTAAACATTATAACAAAAGTTAAACCAATAATGTTTAAAAAGCCACCTTCTCAGTTACTGAAAGTTACCAAAACGTTTATGAATGAACAAGATATTATCCACTTGAAAAATAAGTTGTATGGCTATTGTGAAACACGCTTATATATACATATTTAACATGTATACAGCTATATAAAAATAAGTGAAAAAAATACAGTAAGTCCTTAATAATACATCATCAGTGATTAATGCATTCATGTCCATAAATATCAGTATCAAGTCTTTGCTTCCTCTCATCTCCGTGGGAAGCAGTGGAAACATTCCTTCCTCCTTATCCCTGCAAAGAACCCTCCTCTGCGGATCCACTGACATCAGAGAGTCGGAGATGCATTTTAAGTTGAATTTTGTTTTTATTGTCGGCTATGATCAGTGTTCTGGTTAGGAATGTGTATATAATAATGACTTCTATGTGATTATCTTCTTAAAAAGTTTAAGCAGCACACACACTAAATTTACACATAGCTTGATGAGATATTTCACTAATTTCATATTATTATTTGCAACAACAACAATAATAATAATAATAATAATAATAATAATAATAATAATAATAATGATAATAATAATTTCCCCATTTACAGAAGCCTGATACGCGACCTAAGAGAAAAACATGCATCTGACAGTGTGAGACATTTCTGATGACGCAGTTTGTTATGCTGTCGTCTTTATCGTTTTGCTGTTGATTCTATAACCAAAGAGTGGAGTCTGTTTCCTTTTTTCACCCCAAATCAAACTCGCACATGCTTCTCATTAAGTGAGTCAGAGTGAAAAATGTTGAACCACAGGAAGAGGGGTAGGCTGACAGGAAAATGTAGAAGTGCTGTGGCTTTTAAACGGTGGTTGAATGTTCTGTGTTGTCATTAAATGAATAAGTAAATAAATAAATAAATCTAATCATCTTAAAAAAAATCCTTAGTGGAAATTTCCAGGGTTACAAAACAGAGCAATGACTGAAAAATGATCTGAGGCTTTATGCAGGTTGACAGGTAACACTTTGTTCTGAGCAAACACACGTCACTCTCCTTTTCTTTTTGTTAAGATCTTACAATACAGCCTACGCCAGATTTTGAAGATCATAGTCGTCAGTATTTAAACAACTGATCAGTATCCTGTTTATTTCTTCAGACCCACCCAGTCACATGAAGAAAAAAAAAAGGAGGAGAAAGGGGAGGTGGCTGAGAGAGTTGGAGAAACGGTCTCCTTTACATCGCCCTGAGTAAGTAGGTCTACCTAAGAATCCTATGGATTATTTGATTAATTTACACTTCAGGCCATCTTTTTAAAATCTAACATTTTTCTTTCATTTGTGTTCTCCTTTCCCCTTTTTTTTCGGTCTCGCTCAGTACCAGGCTCCGTGAAAAGAGGGTGTCCAACGTTAAAACCCTCCCACTTTTTCCGATGCAAAGTCACAAGTAAGTGAAAGTTACTTTACACGTTTTTTTCTAAATGTGGGACTACATGTTGGCGCAGTGTTCAGCAATGTAACGGACTCGACCTTTGTTTGTGGTGTTTGCGTGTCCTTACCGTGTCTGCGTGGGTTTCCTCCGGTTATCCCGCCGCCAGCCTCTTGGCAGGATCAAACCTAACCCCCCGCGAGGGGTCTCAGATCATTTTCACACTAACAATCCTCCATTTCCGGTTTCGATTCAATGTAAAGAAGAAGAAGAAGAAAGAACGCCAAGTTATTGTGTTTTCAAATATCCCGTTTTTAAGCCTTATCCAGACAATGTGTTCAAACGCAACAGGGCGAAGCACAAGTGCAATGGTGAATTAAAGGGCCCATGTGTCTCTAATTATTGGGTAAGATGTAAGAGGCTAGCAGGCACTGACAGGTCAATATAGCGTCTGGCAGCATCGATGGTGGCACAGATATTGTTTTCTAAATACAGCACTCCAAGTTGTCCACCGATGCAGGTAGTAGGACAAACTAAGTGTAGACCAATTGCATTACAGAAAGGGGCTCTTATGATGCTGGATGGGTGGAGGGACACAAGACCAAAGCAAAACACTCTCGCATTGTTTTCTCGTGACACGCCCACTAAACAAATGACTGCCACAGTGCTGTTCACTGTTTCCGGTTGTCATGGACCACTAGGCACTGTGGCCATACCACAGTCTGACGTTACTTCAGAGAAACAGTTTTCTCAGTGTTGGAGAGCAGCTAAATACATTTCCAAAGTAAGTAAAATTTGAAATGTATGTATACGTTTCTATTCCATGCGAGGTTATATTTCTAAAACACTGTGTTCCAATGATGAATACAAAATGTTCTTCACTATACATTTATGATAACAGATTAGGATTAGGTTTTACATAAAAAAACCCTCATCATTGTACTTGCATGTGCACTTGCATGTGACACACTGTTGTTTATCAGATTAGTGATGAAGAGCTTATACAATAGGGATACTTTTGGACGTTGACACTTGCCATGTCACACATACTCCTTAATGTGGGAGCCACTGTTTAGCTGTTGGCAGTGTGTGTGTTTCACGTTTATTTACCAATAGATAACGAATGCCCAGAGATGTGTGTGCTGCACTGCAAAGAGGATGTGAAATGTGGTTTGACAGAGTAGACAGAAATGTGATGTTGGTTCCACCATGTAGGTCAGGTCACACACCTGTTTACTTCCCCCCGAGCTGTGCTCAGTAAGACAGTATAATCTGAAAGCTAATGTTTTTAATTTTGTAGGTATTGTTGACTGACAATTGTAATCTTTGAAAGTGTCTTTTGCTGACATCTATATTCATTATTTTTTGTATTGCAAAGTTTAGTTTGGCTGCAAAATACACTTTTTAATTTCCACATTGCCATTGGAATAAAGTAACAGAAGCCTTTACTTACAGTTTGAATTGGTTGTGGCAGAAAAAAATAACATTGGGTAAATGAAATCAAATGCAGGTAACAAATCCAGTATTAATCATTTCTGTAAACCTCACAGAATGTAAAGCTAAACAAGCTAAGTGAAGAGGCCTTCATGTTTGAAAGGAAAGTGTTGACATTTAGGCTAAAACCCATTTAAAAGTATTTACTGATAAAATTGACTTATAAGTGATTAATAATGAACATTTCTCATTTTCAGTAACGATTTGTGAAGATGGAAAAAGAACAACCACCACAGGAATCAGCTCCACCATATCCTGGGCCACCTCTTGACTATGGGGGTGCAATGCCTCAGCCAGGGATGTACCCTCAGCCGGGCATGTATCCCCAGCCAGGAGTATACCCTGAACCGGGCATGTACCCTCAGCCGGGCACGTACCCTCAGCCGGGCACGTACCCTCAGCCAAGCGTCTCCCCTGTAGCAGCTCCACCTCCCGCATACCAGGCAGGTCAGTGCCTCCCAGTGTTGGTGACAAATTCAGGTTAGGGTCAGTGGACAACTCTGGTTTTCTGTCCCCAACAATTAGCAAAAATTCTACTGATAGTAAATCCAAAGTCTTGTAAAAGTTAGAAAAAAAAATGAAATAAAAATAGAAATCGCTGAAGATGTCCAGAGTTGAAACTCATTGAGTTTATTCCCAGCAACAAAGTACAGGTGATTAACCCGAGTCCTTCTGACTGTTTTGCTCCCTGCTTTTATACTTTACGGAGTCCTTTCCTTCTGCTCTCTTTTTTTTTTAAATTAACACTTTCTGCCTCGAATCTGTTGGTGTCACATCAAGTCAATCAAGTGGCCCACTCCACCCCCCGACACCTGCAGCTCTTAGCACAAATTTCTTTTAGTGTCAGCCTCTGGGGATCTGGAAACTTTCTTTCCACCTACAATGTTTCTGTTGATGGGGAATTCCAGCTCATAACAACGAGGCCTTAGCTAAGCTCCTGACGCCATTAGGTTCACAGACAGTCCAACTGCATTTTTAAAAAAATACAGGTTATATTTCATTCCTTACTACAAACTACTTCAAATACATGTTTGTTCAACACTCTTTACTATAAACTACTTCAAATACAAGTCTTGTGTTTGATTATGTGTTATGCGATTAATATAGTTTATATTGTAATACATAATGTTATATTGTAATACATGATGTTTAACATAGTTCTCTTAATATGACTTCTCACTACAACACCAGAGCGAAAAGATGTAAGTGTTACTTTTCAGATGTCATTGTAATCTTGATCAGAGTTCATTCCTGTAAGGCCTAACTACAAGGATGCTTAAATGCAATATCCCAACCAAAGCCACTTGTATGTATTAAATGCAGAGTTATGTAAAGGATTGTGTACTGTCATTTCCTTCTTTGTAAACTGTGCGTTTCATCTCTCAGGTGCTCCTTACGCTCCGGTCCCGGTTGCACCTGTCACGACAGGTAAGGCGATGCAGCCGGCCCAGTGCAGTTCCATGTAAAACACAATAGAAATACATGCATCATTGTACCATTTCTTGGATAATGTGCATGCATACGCATTTACTCCCTCACAGTTTTGGTAACATGCATGGTAAATGAGTGTCTGTTCCAGTTTGTGAAATAAGAAGCACTGCCTCTGCACAGTGTCACAAAGTCAGTATGTGAAGATGTTGGTGGGTGAAGTGACACAGAGAAAAGCCTTTTTGTAGCCTCTGTGCATAACAAAAGCTATTGTTCACTGTTTTTCCATGTAACAGAGTTACAACATATGAGCTCCACTTGTAAAAAAATTTCCTTGCACTATTGCAGCTCATATGAATTGATGGTTTGTCACACAAAGGATTTGTTTACACTGATATAAATTTCAAGGTCTTTTTTTGTATTACTGTCTGTCAACGGCAGTTTCACGCTAAACAACAACAACAATCTGTTCTGTCCTTTAACTTTACGTTTGGGTGTCTATTAGCTCAAATTACAAAGCAGGAGCAGAGAAAAAAAGAGGATGAGCTTCATAGGAAATTGCGGTTGTTGTGCTACTTGCAGCCTCTGCTGGTCTTGTTGAGTCATTGCAGTCCCAAAGTGGAAAGTAACAAAATAACAACAACAACAAAAACATTGATTTATTAACACCTAAAAAGGTGCAGAGTCAATCAATATAACATGGGGCTTTTTCTTCTATAATAAATAGGGTTGACAGACCCCTAATATTGTCTTATTTATGCATAAACTAAACTGTTGAACCTGACCCAGTTTTTTCTCTGCGTATGTAGTAATTGAATGTGTCTGCATCATAGAATCTGATGTGTTTGAAAGGCAGCCTTTGGAGATAAATTTGTTTGGGTGGCAGATATGAATGATAATGTCATTCCAATAATCAGGTCAGAAGAGAGGATTCTTGTTTGAGTATTTATTACAAAAATGTAGCAGTAAACATGCCATGTATGGACACTTTGAATCAGGTGAGTATAAGGAAAAAAGAGTGCAAGGAAGGAAACAAAAACTGTATGGATCTAGAAAAATAACAGCAGTGTGAATTAGCCTCCTACAGAGCAGCAAAGATAAAATATAACTAAAATCAAACAAGGCAGATAAATTATGAACCCACTTAGGAAAAGATCAGTTATTTAACACTATTTAAAACAAACAGAAAATGCAAACACTCACATCTGGTCATGCACGCAAACAGTCAGAAAAACTCCGGGTTGTCCAGAAGCTGCTCTTCCTCTATGCCTGCTGGGTCTGTGCTGTGCTACTGGAACTTTGCACATGTTAAAGGGATAGTTCATCCAAAAATGAAAATTCAGTCATTATCTACTCACCCTCATGCTGATGGAAGGTCAGGTGAAGTTTTTCAGTCCACAAAACACTGCTGGAGTTTCACAAGAAAATGGTGTGGTAGTACTCTCCCAATGTAGTGAATGGTGACTATGGTTCAAACGTAAAAGTAAAAAAAAAAAGAGAGAAAGAAAAAGGGAAAAGAAAGAAAGGAAAAAAAAACAAATAAAATAATGAAATGCCTCCATACTGCTCGTCATCGGAATGTCCTGAAACGTCAACATGCCAGGTAGTTTTAAAAAATGTCACTGACGCCATGTTTTTAGCCTCACTGTTACCTGTAGCTCCTCAGATAGGAGCCATGTGTGTGTGTGCACAAAGAGAGCTCGCAATATCTGCAGATCTGTGTTTACATGCTACCTGAAATCTTTGCCAGTGGAAGACACCAGGGCACCAGACATGCCCTGCAATCGATTCTGATATTACTGAGAGCTCTCGTTGGTCCTCTCACACCCTCAGGCGAGCTTCAGACAATGCGTGCACTTGTGATGTGAATGCAGCTCTTATCTCAAGAGCTACAGGCTGCAACAAACAGAGAGGTTAAAAACATGGCGTTAGTGACATTTTTAAAAACAAATTGGCATTGCAAGACTTCAGAAGACTTGAATTACTTCAGATGAGCAGTTCGGAGGCCTTTTATGGTTTTATTATGTTTTCTTTTTTAATGTTTGCATCCTAGTCACCATTCAATTTTTGGTAGGGAGATTCTTAAAATGCCTTGGTCCTGTGAAACTCCAGCAGTGTTTGTGGACATCAGCACAAGGATGAGTAGATAAAGACTGAAATATCATTTATTTGTGAATGAACTATCCCTTTAAGCTACCTGTTGGGCTATGCAGCAGTTAGGATTTCTCACATGATGTGAGGCTGCACAATTGGTAAAATGTGACCAACAATGTGTCTGGTCTAAGGTAAGAGTATTAATTTCCCTTCCTCATCAGTAATGAAGTAATGCAGTGAGAAATGTTGCACCGCCTTAACTTAAAGTGACTACGAGGAACTTTTAATGGGTAACTTAACCCCTAAACCCCCTTTTCAGCTGAAAATCGAGGCTAGGAAGTATTTAGTAATGTTTTTGATTGTTACAAATTTATGTAGTAACTGCCATCTACTGGTTAAAACCCTGCTATTGCAAGGCAACTTTTTGATGCATTTTAATTGGTTGATAAGGTGAAACGTGATGTCACCAGTGCCAAGACACTTTCTTCAGGCTGAAACCAGTTCCTGGGAAACCAGAGGATTTGAGGTGCATTTTTTGAATTTCAGAAATGAGGCACTTCAGACAGAACTCTGTGGGTTTCATTACACTTTAAGTATTCATGAAACAGTCTCATTATTCTTCTGATGTTTATAAATTCCTTGTAACAGCAAATGAGACCCTCAGTGAAAAGACTGCTGTTTTTATGTAGTTAAAACTAATACCAGTAATTGGGCCCAAATCCTTGCAAACTCAGAAGAAACATTTTTTTTTTTTAAATTTCGTTATTTTGTGCAAAGACAGTAACATAATTATACTCTATGCCTACTGCTGCTAGTTTGCACCTTAGCATATAATGTTAGTGCAAATGGGTATGTAACGTTAGCCTACAGAAAATAGAAGTAATGGGTCTCGGCGACATTAATGCCATACAACTGACTTATAACTTCTTTCTTAGTCATATCTAAATACATTACCTCCTTGTGATCCATTCTGCAGTATCTCTTTCATTCACTTCAGATACCACTGCATGCACTGTCGGTGTGATGCTGAGTTCTGCCTGCCTGGCACGCGCTAGCAAAAATCCTGAGGACAGTAGGCGCTTGTGTCACTACTGCTTTTGTCCAAAGGGGTCGCTAGAATCCTCAAATACTGAAAGTTCCTCAAAGTCACTTTAAGGTTTTAAAAGTGAATAGGAGGACAAAAGAATATGGAGGCAAGTGCTTTATTTTGTGTTGTGACTTTCTCATCCTCAGTGACTCACGTGGTCGTAACACCTTTACTACGTGACCTCCCAGGACAAACTGTGTGTCCCCACTGCCGGCAGCACGTCACCACAAGGACCAGGCACACAGCGGGCCTGATGGCCTGGGCCATCTGTTCTGCCCTCGCCGTCTTTGGGTGAGAACAGTCTTTTTGGTAGAAAACGGCTGCAAAGAGATCAGATCTGAACAGGGGCGCTGCCAGAGATTTTTGGCCCCATGAAAAGAAATATTACTGGGCCCCTGTATAGCCGGCCATAAGGCCGGTGAAAATATTCTATGCTGTATAC
>JAQLOL010014898.1:0-10087 GCA_029783665.1 Naso thynnoides
GATTTTTATATAAATATTCCTCTTATCCTTGAACTTGTACTTCACCAGCCGTGCACTGGAGGCTACAATCAGACACACAAACCTCAGATTTGCTTCTATTTGAACTGTAATGACCTCAAGGACATTTTGTTGTTGCTACAGGTGACACGTAAAAAGCCCATAAACATTTCATATTAAAAAACTATTTTAAAAAACACCACAACCCAACCCAACCCACATAAGTATGACAAAACTACATAAAACAGAAAACTTAACATAAAACAGAATGGTCATAAATACAAAATCTGGCTTTCATCTTTTAACTGTAGTTCCAGCAAGGATCATAATCAGGTGCCATGGATGCATTTGACAGTTTGATATCATTGTAGGCTTTGTGAAACAGTTTTTAAAAAAAAAATAACTTAAATCCAGAAAGAGAAAAGATAATAGTTAACACAGGTCTGTGTGTATTTTGCTATGAACTGCAGGCTGCAGTGAACAGTGAGGCTAAAAACATGACGTCAATGGCATTTTTCAAAACACTTTGTCATGTCAAGGCTTTAGGACACTTAGATTACTTTGGACAAACCATATGGAGGCATTTTATGGTTTGTTATGGTTTATTTTTATTGTTGAATCCTAGTCACCATTCACTGCAATTGTTTGGAACATGCGATGCCATTTTGCTGTAAAACCCCAGCAGTGTTTGTTGACTAAAAAACTACGACCAACCTTCCATCAGTATGAGGGTGAGTAGATAATGACTGAATTTTCATTTTGGGGGGGAATTATTCCTTTAAGAAATATTAGAGGCTGCTGTGAATATGTTGAATTTTTGTATCATGCCAAATTTACTTCACTGTTGACTTTGACAGCTGAATGTCCTTGAAGAGGATTATGGAGAGATTTGCGAGTAAATAGAGATCATGTTTCTTGTCAGACTCAAGATATTATTTAATCCACATGTGCCGTTTACGTAATTATCAACACTGATGCCAAATGATCTGGATTCTGGATCCACATAGAGCGACATAAAACATGAGCCTGTTTCTTAGAAGAGAAGAATTGTGTCTTCATCTGAAGACCACACAGATGTTACTTGAAGGAGATACAGATCGATGTAGTGTACAACAAACCATATGTAACATTTATTGTTATGTTAAAGGTGAGTGTATCAATCAATAAAATTATAAACCAGTGATATTTTTTTATGAGCCTGTGTTATTATGTGATCACAACATCGTTTGGTGATTTATAAGGTGCTGGGTTTGCTTATAGAAAATTAAGAAAAAATCAATCCCATTGAATAATGGTGTATTCTTGGCAAGCAGCAATAATGGCTGCTTTATTATTGATAGTACCGCTGAGAGGTGAAAAGGTGGACCTTTTCAAATTAGTTTGGAGAAAAGGATAAGGGGAAAATGAATTATGGATGGATAAAAAGCCTAGGATCAGAAAACAAAATTACAAACATTTATATTTTGGATAAGGTGCCAGAGCTGAAAAATTTTTTAAATTCTCAAAATTGTTGTTGAGCTGTTTTCATATTTTCATCCAAAACTTTTCGTCAGCTTTATTGCTGTGTTTTGGTCATAAATACAAAATCTGGCTGTCATCTTTTAACTGTAGTTCTAGCAGGGATTTTCGTCAGCTTTATCGCTGTGTTTTGCTCCACGTTAAACTAACGCTGGAAACATCAAATTACCGTTGTGCGTCAAAGCAGCAGGAGAAAAGTATCACAAGTTTGAATGAAAGGTGCAGCTGTCGTGTGAAGGTGGGTCCAAGTGCAGGATGCAGACACACAGGTGAGGTGAAGTTATAAAGTTTTATTGTGGGTGAAGCTGAGAGGAGGTGATGGCTGGGAAGGACTGAAGACAGATGAGTGACGGGAAATAGCAGAGCATGGCTGGGCAGGAACAGAGGCGAGGGTGGGAATGGGCTGGCTGGAGAGGTGCAGAAAAAGCGGGGCAGGAATATGTGAGGTGATCCCGAGGCACAAAGAGAAAGACAGCAAATCAACTGAGAGAAAGATCTGTCGACAAGTTGGAAGAGAGCCAGCAGGAGACGGTTATGAGCTGGTGGAAGAAAGCTGTGCAGGCTACAAGACGCAATGGGCTGATTAAGAGCAGGTGTGTGCACAGGTCTGCAGCCAGAATTTAAGAAATACCAAGGTCAGGAATACTATAGCTAGACAGGTTCAGGAGTTCGCAGGCATACTAATTTTCTGTCCATTTCCTGTCTGCAGAGATTCTGAAGCATGATGGCGCAGCATCAGAGAGCAAAAAGGAATAAAAAAATCTGGTTATTCTAAAATATTCAGCAGCACAACGTACCAGATGAGACAGATTTCTCTCCTTTACATGCAAACATATTTATTTTGAACATAAGCTAATTGCCCTAAAGCGATTCTTCATCTCTGTAAAGTGATAACAGACAGCATGTCTGCTTGCTTAGTTAAAACAATCCTGATCATGCGAGCTCAACATTTCTGTTTTGCACTGTGTGTCAGCCTGGACTTTCCAGCCACTGAAAAAGATCAGGCACTGTGCTGCCGTTGATAACGTAATGAGTGTTAACAATAACAATAACACTAACTGCATTTATTACTGTGTTTACTGTAACATTAGCGCTTGTTGCTTTGGGAGCCACCATTGCTGTTTTACAAGCTGCAGTCTGTATTTTACATCTTTAGCAATGACACGGTCCATGACTGGCTGGTTATGGCTGTACATATTGGGTTATTTGGCTTTTCCATCTTTTCTGACCTATAAATGTTGTCACAATTTCGGATAGTCATGTTAAATGATGCCAAAGTGTCACATAATAAGGTACATTTGGAAGTGAGCCCTGTAGGTTGTTTCAGTCGGCTCTGCACGCTGTTTTTCAGGAAGCTTCTTTTTTCTTTTAAAACTCTGTTTTTACAGTCAAGTTAACACATGCTGGACTTTCTTATATGAACATACCAGCTCGTGCACACAGTGCTGTGCCTGACCCCTCCACCGCTCTGCTCAGACACTGCTGCACTCTGCTCTCTGCTGTTTTTTGTTTTTTGTTGTTTTTTTTGATGAATATAGGACAGTTAACTTTGTTAGCTTTGTTTAGCTTTCCCATAGAGGCAAACACCAGACAGAAGTTGGTAGTGTTTCTTCTTGTGGATTTGTTCCATGAGGATGATTTTTTTTTTCCTCAACATGAGCCCACGAGCTTGATTAACAGCTAAACTGCTGCTAAAGGACCGCTGTTCCCATGTTGCTTTGTCGTGTTGAAGAGTGAGAAGCACAAACTGTAAGTAAACGTTTTTCAGTGTCCTAGCTGTGTTTATTTGTGTCAGTATAGGGGTTGGAAGTACAGCAGAGTGAAAAGAGGAGGAGCAGGAAGTTTAAGTAGACCATTTTGAGGGGATGCAGAAAATAGATGGAAGACAGAGAGCACGAGTCACAATTTTCTGAAGATCTACAGACTTTACTGTCAGTTGTGTCTAGTTGCTTCATAGAAGTCTAAAATCAAAGACCTAAAATTGAGTAAAATACGTCCTCTTTAAATCATTTTCAGCTGCTGGAAGTCCAACAAACAAAACAGAAATGCTGAGCTCAGGTGATCAGGATGGTTTTAACCAGGCTACACGACTGCAGCAAATCAGGCTAATTGTGTTTTCAAAGCTGCAGTGTGGTGTAACCTTTTTCTAATCCTGTTTATCGAATTGAATATCTTTGCAACAGAACATTACAAAGCAGAAACTTACTGATTCTTTGTACAAAAATTTCAATGTATCATACTTATAATAGGGAAATCGTGTGTGATCTCAGATCTCGGGTGCAGTTGCCGTTTCTGTTCTTGTGGTATAACTACTCGTAATTTTCTTGTTTTCATTGTGCTGGTTGAGAGGAATCCAAAGGCCAGGAGAGTGAAAAAGGGAGCGCCACACAAACACCATTCCCAAAGCACAGACACAAGGACAGGAGATATGGGAAATATTAAAGAAATAAAGAAGAAAATACTTGTGGCCTTGACAGCAACAGCATCTTGACCTTGACCAGCAGTTTCTCCTACTGTTTGCAGCGTTTGCTACGTCAGATATCCTTTATATATATCACAAATGTCGGCCCACATCATGAATCTTTTTGAACAACTATCAGTTGTAATAAAAGATGAAAGTTGAAATGTGCTTGAAATATAGTGAGACTAATTTTTTTTTAATGATAAATGCATCTTTGGGAAGTGAAACTAAGATCTCCTCATGCATCTGTTTAGCAGTCCACTTGTTATGTAATTTCTTGGTTTTCCTGAGTGGAAACAGTCAAGCGAAATTTAGAGTCTGCATGGTTTTAACATAGCCTTAAAATGACATGTGTAGGCTAACTAGCTTTATTATGATGGATAATCATGATATTTATAATTATAGCTATAGCTGGTATTTTTTACGATGTTACATAAAAATTTAAAGAAAGTGCTAACCGTGGACATTCAGCTGTGGAAGTACCAAACACACTTAACCAACCAGCACTTCTAGCATTAGAGTTAATAAAGCTTTTGGCACAGAAGGTTCAATAAATTGTCTGATCTGAATATTGAGTAGATTATTTATTGGGCTCCATTTCTGTACCTCTGGCAAATATCTCTGGCAGTCTGTCACGGCATTATGCAACCTCTGAATCTGCTTCTCTGTAACTATGACACATACCACAGAGATGGAAAACTACAGTCGCTCTGCTCTCTAGATCCTTATCAGCTAATGTCAAATTACCGTACTTTGCTTTTGGCTTAAGAGTGTAAATTAAAGTGGTTTAACAGCTACCAAACCTGATAATAGTCCTGCAAACATTTGAGGATTTCTAGACAGATTATGATGTCTCTACATCAACAGCAATTGTAAATTTTGTAAAACAAATTATTTTATACATGAGTAGAAGAAATTGGAGCACTGATCCAAGGAAACTTAATGAAGTGTAGTGTGTTAGCTGTTGCGTGAAAAAGCAATAAATCACAGTGGATTTGCGAATGGAAATTGGAGCAGGTCTGCTGGCCGTGAAGTGAGTTTTTGAAAGGTGCCTGAGGCCTGTCAAACAAAACAAGTTTGTTATTCTCAGAATATCTTAAAGCTGTCACAATACTAGTGGTGCTCACAAACATGTTTATCTGGCTCAGGTAACATGGAATGCATCAGGTCAGCTACATCTGCATTCACATCTGTAAGGTCTCGTTTTCCGGGGGATACACCAGGTCACCATGCTTGCTCCTTTATAGATTAAGAACCAGGGTTAGCGTAGTAATGCAACATCTTACTAAAATCTCAGTGACAGTTCCAGGTTCAGGAAAGTGTTTTTTTCTTCTTCTTCTTAAAAAAAAACCCCATAACAAGTCACCTTAATTGACAGGGTTAATTTAAAAAGAATATGTTTCAGGTACTTTTGCTTAACACTAGAAAGGCCATGACAGTCATTTTGACCATTTTCATATTTATATGTCATGTAATTCTGTTGAATTAAGCCACAAGTGATCAAAATGACTGCACAGATTTGCTGCTGTCAAATCGATATATTTTCGCATGCTGGCAGCTGCATCTTGGTTGCTTGGCAACAATAATTGTCTCTGTCAAAAGTAAAACTCGAGAGCGTCTGAGAATTCCATTTACAGAGGTGATTTTTGTCCCTAAAAGCAGCGTGGCTCACGGCAGCACAGCGGAGCAGAGCTCACCTGCGTCAGCTGGGAGTGGATCTGTATGATCCGTCTCCGATGAAAGTGGGCTTTTTGTCTTCCCTTTTGGCATATCTTCAAGTGTTATTTAGTTTTTTTAAGATATCCTAACACAATAAATGCATTACTCTCTATACTGGGTGTTTGTCATTAGAGATAATTGAATTTAGAATCTGGCGGTCAAAATTAGCACTCTTGGCCTCTCTAGTAGGAATGGAATTCTGGCCCTTCTCGTGTTAAATATGAAATAAGGCCTTTTCTGCAACACGAAAAACTAGAGAGACTGCAGGAGTTTGAATGCTGTTTGACTGTAACCTATTAATACCAACAACTTACTAACTACTAATTAACAACTTACTACTTTTTCAAGCTTATCTTTATTCCTATGACAGATTGGTTTATTTTGACATATATCGTAAAGAGCTTTGAGTAGATTTGTTGTCCATGTTTAATTTGAAAGGTGTATGCATTGTTTGTAATGGTGGGCGAGACAAAAGTCCATTACCTTAGTCTCTTGCCTATGTCTCCAAAATGTCCGGTCTAGGGCAGCCTCCCTGTAGCATGTCCTATCCAACTCAAACCCAAAAACCTTAAACCACAGATGAACCTCCTGAAGACTAAAACTGGTAGGTCCAAGCCACCACACCAGTTTCCCAGTTTCCTTCAGCTTGCCTAAACTATGCCTACCTCTAGAACACATGCACCAAAAAGTAAACAGCTAAAACTGTACCATAACAAGAAGGATGTTGATTCCTCTTGCTTAAGTATGAGTACATTTTAAATTATGTCACTGCTTGGATAATAAGCCTATCTCCCATCTGGTGGATAAGGAAAGATCTACATGCATCATGGCCAAGTCTATACATTATGCCACTGCGGTGGAAAGTAACGCACAGCCACTGAGCCAGGAAAATGTCAGCTCTGTGGAGCGTTCAGATGACAAGTCACTTACACACAGCTGCATCCGAAGCAATCACTAATGCACTTCACTGGGCCAGACAGTTTGTCTGGTATGCTTACATGATTATTTCTGGCCAATTAAAAACAGAGTGAAACCCTCCCTGAACTCCTACATTTGTAAGACAGATGAGTTATACTTTTAAAGTAAATTGATAACATCATATGATTCATCCTACATTTCCAAATGCACATGTCATCCTGCAGTTTGGGCTTTGATTAGAGAATCAAAGTTCCCCTCTAGACAAATTTTAAAATACGTTCAAAATATTCTGATGTGATTAATATTTTGTTTGTCATTGTTTCTTTTCTACAGAAAAAGTGAAGAAAAGCTCTTAAAAGTTGCTGATAACACTTTGACTCTTTCTTTGTGAAAATTTTTGGATACAAATCACAACCTTCATGTTCCACCCTCTCACACCGCCCGTGTTAAAGGAAAACAAATCCCTTTGTAAGTCAAGAAGATCCATGTCTTTCCCTTCTCTGTGCGTTTACTAGGTCACGAGATAACCGCCCTGCATGGACAGCTTTGCACATTCAATGGAGGTGATAGGAAGACACCTCCACTGCCATCTAAAGCCTCTAAAACACACCCAGCATGCTTCATCTACATATTTCGACCGTGCATATTCGCCTGGAGATAGAGACATTGCCAGAGAGCAAATACTGAGGAACTACTTTCTGGGCTTATGCTCTGAAAATTACACAAATAATGTTATTTCTTAGTGTGGTGGATGTACAAGTCACCACACAGTCACAACATGTAGATAGAGCTTGTTGGAGATTTTTGGATGTGTTCTTGGCTTTAGATGGCAGTAAAGGAGTCTCCCTATCACTTCAATTGAACGTGCAAAATGCTCGAGTGCTGTGAGTTTTCGGCGACCCACTAAATGCACAGCGAACGAAAGGCATCTATGTTCTTGTTTTATGTAGGGATTTTATACAAATGAGCTAAATACCCCAAAAAGTGGTGCTTTCCTTCCAGTTAAAAAGTGGTAGAGCTTTGGGCATTCAGATGGCTAGCAAGAAGAAAATTGATAGATTCAGAGATAGACTCCTTTTTTGGAAACTCAGGCTAAAGCTTGAACATATATGGGACTTAGATGAGATGTCTGTTGTGCACCAAAATCAGCAAATAGCACACATATCAAAATGCTGATCGTAGTTAGTATTTTATGTGTTGTATGTTTGCTTGTTGGCTTGTGGCCGGCAGTAACTGCCACAGCTTCAGTGGGTTTATGCAAACAGCTGTTCTCCTCTTGATGTTTCCTGTTTCTTTGCCTGGGATTAGCTTTTGAATTTGTGACATATCAAATCTAGCATGGACTATGTTTAAATGTAAGATTGTAAGGAAGTGCACTGACATCTTCCTGTTTAATAGAGGAATGGGAAAATATCTTTCAATTGACAAACTTGCGCACATCCAAGTCCATATAGTCAAAGTCTGACATTGCATAAACATAAGCATCAAGCAGCTGGAAAAATTCATTTTAAGTGGAAGGAGGACTTTAAGTATTATGTTAATATAATTGACACCTAATTAGGCTAGCAAAAGAATTTGAACTGCAATACTGAAAAATGCTCTCTCCTAGGTTATATATAATACTGTACTGTACAATAGAATTAGATATCACATTGGTTAAGGAATTCAGGTGCAATTTTTCTTGTTTTGTCTGGCCTCTGATCTTTCTGTTGGGTATTACAGAAATTAATGCTGTCCTTTAAATAAATACATTTTTACATGCTAACATCATCTTGCAGTAAGAACATATTTTAAAATTTCAACTCTGTACAGAAATGTTCGAAGCAAATCGGATTTATTTCAAGATTGGAAAATTTAAAAATAAACCGTGTCGTCACAAAATTTCAAACAATAAAATCTTAAACAATGAGTACAGGTTACAACAACAACAAAAAAATATAATGACAATCCAGCTTTCTCTTAATGAAAATCCAAATTTAGAATGCAGTCTGGATAGATGATCTGAGGCAGTCTGCTAAAAGTTAAAAATCCTTAATTCATGGATTGCCAACGTGTTTCAACTCAGAAGGAGTCTTCATCAGGGCATAAAAATTTACAGTGACACAGGTGCAATAAATGGCAATCAAGGTCATGTGACTGGTCACATGGCATGTCACAGGACATACTAGATACAAAAATTACAAATCAGCAAGGCAACAGGAAAATGCTGCATATAAATATATACACAAAATCATACAAAAAGACAATAGGAGGTTTAATGTATAGATACCAAATGTTATATACAACTGCAAAAATGTACTGACTACCAGTGCAATATCAACAAGACTATGAATAGCAAAAAATCTGATAACCTGAGCTAAGAAGTTGCAATGAGGCCTCATGACAAAAGGAGAATAAGTACATGTTCATTTGTTATAAAGATCCAGTAAATGAAAGCGCTTCCTGTGTGGTTTCATTCAAGAATAAGCATGCAGCTGCCCGCTGGTGATTATGATAACTGGCGGAGGCCGCCAAGCCGACTAATGTGAAATTTGAATCTGTTGTTGGTGATAGCAGCAGTCTCATAAATGACATAATAATAGATTGGGAGATCAGTGCTGTGTACAGTGTGGAAAATCCAAGACCGAATGGAAAAGCAATAGGATCCTCCAGTAATGTTTTCTCAATGTTCAGGCTGTGTTGCCTGCTGTGTGTCTGACTGCAGAATGTATTTGTTCTCTTTGTAGCATGATTGGCATGTTACTGTAGCAGTCTGTTAGAAGCATTACCTAATATTTGATGGCAAGCTTTATGTAACACTGACTATAGAATGTAACCATATGTCTGAACATATAGTAATTCCTCAGGGATTTTGGTGAAGGAAAAATATTGTATAAGAAAACACAACGGAGTATAAATTCTTCATTTTTATGGTCCCAGCTTGACTCTTAAATTACAAAGAGACAACTTATTTCATTAAGGTCATCCTCCTGTCATGCAGCAGTCGATGACACACAGGGTTTTTGATACTGCTTTATCTTCAGTCAGTTACTACATGACCTCCATTACATAAGACAAGACAAAAAGTCCCTCTCGTTTGAGCACATACAGTATGAAACCTTTACTTCCTTCATTGTTGTAAATATAATAAAATAAAATAAGTCTGTGCAGCCTCAGTGATATGGGATCAATTGCATTTATGTATATATAAAAAATGTGACAGAATGGTCATGCTGGCTTACATGCACCAAATGGAGCTTTTTATGGATAATACTGTATGCTCTCCTGACATGCATTTAGTGTTGAGAGCTCCTGTTCAACTTATTTAATTAGAGATGTGCAAAGTGACCTCATATGTCTAGCAAGCAAGTTTTTAACAGTTTATATCTTTCTGGGCAAATTTAATCGTAGGCAACTGGACTTGTATTTGTCTAGGAAGACGTTTCGCCTCTTATCCAAAGGGCTTCATCAGTTCATATGCATCGGTCTCACTGG
>JAQLOL010014899.1:0-10085 GCA_029783665.1 Naso thynnoides
GTCCTCCTGTCGGTCACTCAGGAGGTATAAGTTACAACAATTTCAAAGCCACCAAACTCCATTGACAAAAACAGTCAGTTTAACTAAGCAGAACACAGGAGTTGCAGGTGTACTTCTGCCTTAATTGGTTAGTTAGTTTGTGTTATTGTTTAACATTGTGTTTTCAAGGGGTGTTTTTTAAAGTTGCACAATAACACAAATGATTAGAACTTGAAGGCGGGACCAAGATGAGTCCTGCCTATGTTGCCCAGTTGGGGCCCACTTAACACCCAGTCCTAATCCTGCTTGAAACCCACATGGGCAGTTGGCATGGGGCCACCATGGAACCTGCGGACAATCCCATACAGGGCCCATCGGACAATCTGAAAAAAAAAATATGGGGCCCGGTTTTTAGCCGACTTAGTACCCACATGGGCCCCACATACAAATGTTGGCTGGAGTGTGACGCAAGGGTACCTTATGCAATAGATGGAACTGTCTATACAGGGAGACAGCCAGGACAGGAGGTTCAGAGGAACCTTGGAGAGAATGTTGTTCTACAATTGTGCCATGGAATCAGACAGACAGGTGACAGTACAATAGAGAAATGAATGTATAAGTTTAAGCACAATACCTACATATTTTTTCCCAATCTTTCATGTGTATTTTATTTTTTTATTTGATTTCTCTATTAGCAAAATAGTAGAATAGAATAAAATGCAATGCAATGCAACAGATTTAGGTGTTAGAATTTAGATAATTCGATGTTGAGTAAATTTACAATCTTTTCCCCCTCTCATAGGTCGCAACATCACAATGGACAACTTCTTAACCAGTGTCCCTCTGGCTGAGAAGCTCCTCGAGAAGAACCTGACCAATGCTGGGACTCTTTGCCAGAACAAGCCAGATATACCACCTATCATGAAGCCATCCAAATCACGGGAGATTCATAGCTCGGAATTTGGATTTAATGGCAACATGACCATGGTGAGCTATGTGCAGAAGAAGGGAAAGGTTGTTGTCCTCCTGAGCACCATGCATGATGACAAAGCAGTGGATGACAGCAGTCAGAAGAAGAAACCAGAGGTGATCCAGTATTACAACAAAACAAAAGGAGGAGTAGATACTATGGATCAGATGGTTAGCAACTACTCGTGTCAGTGGAGAACACGGAGGTGGCCCATGGTTCTCTGGTACATATGCTGAATGTTGCCAGCCTCAATGCCTTCACCAACTTCACAACACCCTGAGTATATGGGTGGTGTGAGCAATGCACGCCAGCTATTTATCAAGGAGCTTGTCATGCCACATATAAAGAGGCGCATGGAGGGCACGCCCAAACTCCAAAAGCACCTTACTGAGGCAATGGGAAGATGCGGGTTAAAAAAACAAAACACAGCCACCACCCAGCCACCACGTCAGCAAGAGGATGAATCAGATGATGAGCAACCATCTACAAGCAGTGCAACCAGCAGTCAACAACCCCAGCAACCTGAGCAACTCCAACTCCAGCAACCACCCACTGTGTCTGAAGGTTCAAGTTCAGGTACACAGACACAAACAACAAGAGTCACCTCAGAAGATACTACATCCACACCCACAACTGAAAGCCTTCCGTCAGATGATGCAGAGATAAATGTGCCATCTCCAACA
The DNA here is from genome assembly GCA_029783665.1 of Naso thynnoides. Classification (NCBI taxonomy): domain Eukaryota; kingdom Metazoa; phylum Chordata; class Actinopteri; order Acanthuriformes; family Acanthuridae; genus Naso; species Naso thynnoides. The sequence goes on from JAQLOL010014899.1 coordinate 1,633, forward strand.
GACCCTGCCTTTGGCCTGCACATATTTCAGACACTGACAGGGTTGAGATTGTGAGAACAGGACCATTCAAAGTTCCAGCCACATTTTCTTTTCCAAAAGGCCCAGATGGGAGGGCATTTCACATAAACCTCCAATTTAAATCCCTTCCCAATAGAGAGAAAATTCAAAGAAGCTGGCTTGTCCACTCTCCAAAGAACAATGCTGTGTTCTGTTTTGCGTGCAAGCTGTTTGGGTCAAAGAGTATTAAGCTGACAGAAACGGGCAATCGCGGCTGGTCCAACATTAACATCTGCTTGAGGGGCCATGAAGATAGCCCAGACCATACCAAGTGCATGTTGAAATGGAGGGAACTGGATATGCGACTGAGGAAGAATCTAGCTATAGACCAGCAGAAGCTGGCCTTAATGGAGGCAGAGAAGAAAAGATGGTGAGATGTCCTGAAACGGTTGTTCTCAATAACCCTGTCTCTAGCCACCAGAAGTTTGCCTTTTAGGGGCTCTTCGCAAAGTCTATATGCACAAGACAATGGCAATTTTTTGAAAGAGGTGGAGCTGCTGGCTCAATTTGATCCAGTTACAGAGAGGCATGTGGCCAAAATTAAAGATGAGGCTTCCAGAACACACTATCTTGGACAACAGACTCAAAATGAAATAATAGAGATTATCTCCTCCCAAACAGTTCACACCATTGTGGCAAAAATCCAAGAAGTTAAATATTATGCCATCATCCTTGACTGCACCCCAGATGTCAGCCATAAGGAACAAATGTCCCTTGTTGTGCGCATTGTGGAATTGGTGCCTAGGCCAGACATCAAAGAGTACTTCCTTGGATACATGAAAGTGGTTGAAACAACAGGCCCCAATCTGTCAAATGTTGTCCTGGAAAGGTTGAGGGAACTTGGCATTTTATTTGACGATTGCAGAGGACAGGCCTATGATAATGGAGCCAATATGAAAGGAAAGAGGCAAGGAGTGCAGGCCAGACTGCTACAACTGAATTCAAGGGTAGTGTTTGTCCCTTGTGCTGCACATACAATGAATCTGGTCATATCAGAAGCTGCTAACTCATCTACAGATGCAATTGGCTATTTCGGATACCTTCAGAGGCTGTTTTGTTTTTTCTCAGCAGCCACACAGTGGTGGGACATCTTACTCAAACATGTCAAGTTGACTCTGAAATCATGGAGTGATGTAAGATGGGAGAGTAGACTTCAGTGTTGTAGCTGTCCGAAGTCAAGTTAAAGAAGTGAGAGAAGCTCTCGTGGAAGCAAGACAAGCTGTCACTGAACCTGTTGCAAAATCAGAGGCTCAAAGCCTGGCAGAAGAAGTTGGGTCATTCAGATTTCTGATCTGCACCATTGTTTGGGCTGAAGTTCTTTCCGTCACCAACCAGGTGAACAAGCTACTGCAGTCACCCTCAATGCAGCTTGACATTGCTGCGAGGCTCATTTAAACTGCAAAAGCCTCTCTTACAAAGTACAAGCAGTCTGGGTTTTTTGAGGCCATAGCAACTGTCAAGGAGCTGTGTGAGGCTCTTAACATCGAACCTGAGTTCAAACAGAAGAGGTTGAGAAGCACGAAACGGCAGTTTGGCTATAAAGCTCCTGATGAGCCCTTCAGTGATGCATAGAAGAGACTTGAGGTAGAATTTTTCAACTGTGTTGTGGACTCCGCTCTGACGTCGCTGCAGGAACGGTTTGAGACCATGAGCCAAGTGAGAGACACATTTGGACTGCTACTTGATTTTCAGAAAGTACATGGAAAATCCAAGGAGGACCTACGCAAACACTGTATGGATGTGGAGAAAACTCTCACAGATAAAGGTGAGGCTGATATTGATGGACTGGAGATGATGCAGGAGATAATCAACCTCCCTCAACTGCCATCACAGACATAGAGATGCTGACCTTTCTGCATGACAATAACCTGCAAGAAGTGTACCCAACTCTCTGGATTGCTCTCAGAATTGCTTTAACTCTTCCAGTCACAGTTGCCTCTGCTGAGCACAGTTTCTCCAAACTGAAACTTATTAAAACATATCTACGGTCAACAATGCGACAAGAGCGTTAAAATGGCCTTGCTGTCATCAGCATCAATGCTGAAATAGCACATAGTCTGTCTTTTGATGACCTGATCAGTGATTTTGCTGCCAGGAAAACTTGTGCACCTTTGTAAAGCCTTATTTATTTATGTGCACAACTATTTTTGTTCATTGGTCATTGTTTGTTTGGAGCCTGCAGTTGTTTTTATTTAATTTTATTGTAATGCTGCTGTTAAGAAAGTTTTATACATCACTTATTTATTATTTATACATTACTTTGTATATTACAAATGGTGCTAGTGTTCTTGCTGTTATTGGATGATAGATACTTTAATGATCATCGGGGTAATTCAGTGTGCGCGTGTGCACGCGTGTGCGTGCGTGTGTGCGTGCGTGTGTGCGTGCGTGTGTGCGCTCCCTGACCAGTTATGTTTAGGGGCCTCCAAAACCGTAGCAGCGGCCCTGTACTTATCTATTGCTGGAAAACCAGAAAGTAATTCACTCTTTTGTCAATAGGGCACAGCCATATGCAGACATGCTGTCAAGTTATGTGTTTTGTGACCACAACTCTGCCCAAACTTGAAAAACTGCTTGATCAACTGTTGAAGGATGCAAAGGACAGCTCGACTCTTCTTATTCCAGTTTTATTTTCTTGAAGATGGATTTGGTTTTGATGATTTTAGATAGACACAAACAAATAATGGAGTGGGATGGAATGGAATAGAGTAAGTTGAAACCTTCAAGATAAACAAAAAAGACATGAATTAGTCTAAAATGAAACAATCACCACAGCACTTTTCCTTAAAGATTTCTAAATAATAAATGTTGACGTTACTCAAAACAATCATTCAAATTAACTAAGGATCTCAAAATTGTTATTAACTGAAACTTAGAGTAACATACTATTATACTTAACTACTAAGTTTCAATAAAATATACAAGCTTGAATTAGCATAAACAAAATAATTTAACTTAATTGACATTGTATTTACTAATCCATTCAAACAGTCAAAGTTAATCAAACAGTCATGGAGAAGCATGACTTTAACACATCCACATTGAAAATTCTTATCTCCTACCAGTTGCGTCTTTTAGTTGATCAGGAGCTGTGGTCATGACTTCTTACCAGGAGCATGTGAAAGAGCTAACTGAGATACAGCTAAACATTTTATGCCATGCTTTCCCAGTGAGTGTGCAGGTGAATATGGTCCCTATGGGAGCACTTCCTGAGAATTTAGGTTCCATCTTTCAACTCTTTTGTGTGTGGTTGCCCTCTGCAGGTTTGGAGTGCATCCTATGAATGTACCTTGGTACTTGACACAACATATGCTAAGCCGTGATGTCACGGGTATGGTGCTGCTTGTGTTGGACCGAAAGTCAATGAGGGTTTTGTGCATTTTTTTATTGTGCATTGCTGGTTCTCAGCTGTTTTGATGGATGCATTTCAGTTTTTGGATTACTCATATTGACTTGCAAACACGTTAGAGGAACCATTATGAAGGCAGCAAGAATTAAACATGGTAAAAAGTTTATTTTTTCCAAGGTGAGACTAACTTTGTCATCTAGTTTATAAGCCAATTCTCTTTATGAGGAGGGAGCTCTTCGTTTCCTAAATAATGTTAAAGTTACTAAGTTACTACGTTACTTTAGAAAGAGCAAGATCTTGACGGTCTCAAGAGTAAAAAGACTTTTTTATTCACTGACAAATGGATGGACACATGTTTACCATCCCTAGCCAACAGCTTGATTAGGCTAACATTAACTACATTAGTTGCTGATGATCATAGTGACATTACTGTAATGCTGGCTAATGTTAGAGTAAACATTCAAATAAATGTTGTGAACCTACACCTTGATGAAGACAGTAGGTGGGTGTGTTTAACTTGTCTCCGTCAAGGTGTCGGTTCACAACACTGATTTGAAAGATTAATGTTAACTGGCATACAAGTGTTACTATAATGTCAGCAGCTAATGTAGCTAAAGTTAGCTTTACCAAGCTGTCGGTTCAGGTTGTCAACTGTGAGCCCATTCATTTGTCAGTGAACAAAACAGTCTTTTTATTCTTAGACACTACCAAGATCTGCTGCTTCTAAAGTAATATAGTAATGCAGTAATGTTAATGTTATTTTGGAAATGAAGAACTCCCTCCTCTTCGAGAGATGATAAAGTTAGTCTGGCCTCGGAATAATAACTTTTAATCAAGTTTACTTTTCAATGCCTTTGTAATTGTTCCTCTCTTGTGTTTTCATGTCCATATAAGTTAAGGTTAGTAATCCTAAATTCCAATGTGTCCACCAAAACAGCTGAGAAGGCTCGTCTGCACTGGTGATGCAACATACGTTTCCCCCACAAACAGAACCAGAACTATGTTTCTTCAGACAGATGGCTGCGCCCTATTGTGCCCAATGGTGAAAGAGTGAATTACTATCTGTTTTTCCAGCAATACCAGATAAATATAAAGTTTGAATTTAGTGCCGTATCTTGCCTTAGGTAAAAAGCAAACGAACTACATTCATCTTGTTCTATGTTTCATGTCTACTTTAATAGCCTACCTATATCCATCATTTCCCCACACTTTGCCAAAAAATTTAAACTACCGCTATTGCTAAAAGGTAAACATAGGAAAAAGTGCTTGACCCATTGTGATTTGACTGCTATTGAGGCTGTGATGGCCTTGAAGGGAAACATTTCCACTGAACTTTCCCGCTCCCAGAGTGCCAGTGTGTTGCTAAGTGAATGATTACAGCTGAGGTCTGAGACCAATGACAGGGCTCAAAGGGTTATTTCCTGGCCACTCAGTTGAGCGCTGATAAGACATTTAACTGGAAGGGCATGGGGCATCTCTTACCATCTATTAGAATCCTGAGGGGGTCCAGGAGCCTGGGTCATTAAAGACTACTTTAAAACAAGGCCTTGTAGATGGACAGACTTCTGCTGGATAGATGTAAAAAAAAAAAAGTTGTCATGTGTTAAAGTCTCTGGGAGCCCAAATCATCAAAAACTTTCTTAATATATACTTAAGGGTCTTACATGCATAATAAAAAACATTTAAAATTTTCAGATTTTAACCTCAATCCAAATTTGATATATTGCCAATTAAAATTTCTGACAGTTTGCTGAGGCTGGGTTAATATGGGCGTGGTTATCCCTGATCCATATTATGTAATATGGATAAAGCCAGTCAAAAATTCAAAGTCTGGTGTTGTTGATACAAAACCGCTTTGTCTATTCAATCAGCCTCTCCCAGTCTGAGCCAACTAATTTGTCTCATGCTGTTGCATTTAACCAAGCTAGCTTCATGCAAGAAGACAAAAAGCAAATTAATAATGTCTGATGTCGGACATTTCACTATTGTACATGTACTATATTTATATGTGACAAATAAATCCTCTTCAAGTTGTTATATGCAAGAAAACGTTCCACCTTAAAAGATGTATCTAACCAGCACAGTGTGTCAGATGATTTTTTTTCACCAATAATGTTCAACTAACTAACATGAAAAGGTAGCAAAGTATCCTTTCCTTTTTGTATCATGTTTTAAAATGCTATGGAAACTTTACAACCATCTTTTAATTTCCACACAGATCATCAGTTTATTGGTTAACTTTCTCTCCGGATTGACAGCTTAGCAAGCTGGGCTGCTGCAGTGAGTAGACTCTCAGGTCTCACAGCAGCCTGACAAACTTTGTTCCAGGTTTCCAAAAAGCGTTATTGTACTGACTTCATACTTGAAATCTACATGGTTAACATTGTCGCCTAAAAAACATAAATTTTACGTAAGTGATACCTTAACAGTTCTGCGGCGATAGAACTCCATGCTCCATGGCTGTTGGAGGGTGGTGAAGCAGCTGTCAATCAAAATGTGATCTGCCACACAGTCTTGAGGAATAATATTATCCCAGAAATAAACTCTTTTTGAGGTAGTTTTTTTAATAGTTGGGAACAATTATTTTCACCCAGACTTTTGTAGATACTTCATGAGACACTTTACTTTGATATGATGTGCATACTTACTATTTCAAGCTGGGTTTCCAGAGACTTTAAATGATTTTATATCAATCTACTGAAACACTAATGAATTTAGAGCCCTCAGCAGACAATGGATTACTTAAAAAAGATAAAACAACCACACACCGTAGTAAAATCCCGAAATCACTAATACATGTAAGTGAAAAGTGAAAGTGAAAAAAAATTTTTTCTGACCTAAGCTTTCACTGAGTTTAAAGATTAATGGGCACTAATGTTTTCCTGTTTTATAAACACCCAGTGCCACACAGATATGATGACAGCAAGATTTTCTTGTACAATACTTAGACATAAAAGTTGAGAAATATTACTCATGGTATGAATCCTACTGAAGATCCTCTGACTTTTACATCTTGCTATTAGTGCTATCATTAGGTTGACATCTGTGACCCAGAGTAAAATATCTATTCAACTATCGGACCAGTTACCATTGAATTCATTACATTTTTTTATTGCACCTTGTAAGTTTGGGTCCTTGGCCCTTCTTCCTTGTGTTAAGAAAATACAAGGAATTTCATGATGATACATGGATTTTTGATAATCATCATCAATATCATCATCATTATTTTTTGATTAATTTAAATTTTCTTATTATTATTGTAATTATTAATCGTTATCATCATCATTAATTTTTTAATTAATGTTGTTGTTCTTCTTCTTCTTATTATTATTATCAGTATAATTATCATAAGTACTATTATTATTAAAAGTACTTTAAGTATTACAATCATTAATAAGAATAGTGTTAACATTAAGTAAATATTAATACAACCCAGTCAGTGCTGTTCCGAGTTTTCTGTCTGTTAAAGAGCAGTTTTTCCCTGCCACTGTCGCCTAGTGCTTGCTCATGGGTAAATTGTTTTCAATTTTTTGGTCCAAAAAACTGTATGTGCTCTAGACCTACACTATATGTAAAGCGTTTTGAGACAACTTTGTTGTGATTTAACACTATATAAAAAAATTGACTTGGCTTGACTCCTCAGGAAAAAAAAAGAAACGTAACTAAGGTGTGAAGGAATAATGACTAGAGTTGTGACCTTCTGGCTACATGCTATTTGATACAGAGGATCAGAGAACATGGGAGATACTGACCAAAGCTGAGTGTGCCCTTGGCAAAGATGTGGTGTTTTTGCAATCAGAGCTATCAGCTACTGTAAGACTCGGTTTCTCTTGGGGTAAAACAGAGATAGACAGTGGAACTTTGACAGTCACTAGAAGCACATTTATGTCCCATGGAGAGAAATCCTGTGTGGGTACTGTACTCATGTTTACCTGCAGGATGCTGCACAAGTACACCTCTCGTGACACCCATGGACATTATGCCTTCCACGATTTGCTCCTGTAGATATCAGTCAGTGTTGTGAGGTGCAAGGGTGCAGTGGGACAGGCCAACGGAGTACACAGCTCTTCTATTTATTAGATGCAAGAATAATGTTGACAAACCCCTGTTAACTTGTTATCCAACCATTGTTCACATTGTCTCTCCAGGGATCAGTGCAGATTCCTTGTGGGTCATTGTGGACTGCAACACACCAGATGACTTTCTGTATAACATTTTTGTTGCGCATATTTATTTGTATTCTTTTTCACATATAATGACAAATGATTTATCATAATTGTCTTTTTTATATTCATATCCAGTTAATAACTCTATAATCAATTTGAATATAATATAATGCTTTATAAAGTAATACACACAGGAAATAAACAAAATATAGCACTGTTTAATAACAACTTAAAAAATTTAAATCAAAGTCAGTGAGTTAAACATATACAATGTGCGGTAACAAGAATGATAAGTCCAAATTCAAGCATTTTTTTCAAGGCTACCCAGTACTTAAAAAAACAGTACTTATTTTTTTTTAAGTAGTAGTATGAGTTACAAAAATATAAATGAATATGCCAAAAAAAATTAGATGCTCAGCATTTTTTAAAGCCTTATACAAACAAATTACGTTATTGCACACAGGTGGATAAAAGTAAGTTTCTTAAAACCTGCATAGGACATACATATGTAGAACAAGAGTGCAGCTCAGGGTTTGATGCTAGAATTTAGTTTTTATTTTTATGTAGTTCTTTTACATTGCATTTGCATTGCGTTGCTTTATGTCTGTCATCTGCCCCTTTGTTAGAATACACATCCTTTGTTTTTCCCATGCAGAGATAAGGTACATTAGATCAAGCACATATTGGGCCCTAGTTTCGTAGACCGGGCGCAGTCTACCTGCGCTGCGCCAACTGGGTGTGTCCAGGTGCATTTGCAAGTTTCATGCACGGCGCAGTCTGGCGCAGCCCAGCGCAGGCACTCCACCTGTCCCTCCTACCGGCGCAAGTGGGAAGGACAGAGGAGAGAAGGCGTGAGTGAGAAAGGAGGAGGAGAGAAAGGC
>JAQLOL010014900.1:0-10083 GCA_029783665.1 Naso thynnoides
AACATTGAAAACTCGAATATGACGATATGGTCATCTCCTATATCGAGCATCAGTTCATACTCGAATATAACGAATATAATTGATATATCGCCCAGCCCTAGTCACTCCATATTTTTTTCCAAATATGCATAATTAATTAACATCTCAGTCTCCATAAATCTTCATTCAAAAGCTACCAAACCACCAAACAGAGCTACAGGGAAATTCTTTAGATGCTACATGTCATCTGTTCCAAATTGCGTTGAGATATGTCAAAAGATGAGTCTTTGATGACATGGAATGTGTTATTGTAAATACTGTTGTATGCACAACATTTTTTTATTTTGCCAAATCTACAATCAACTTAACCAAAATGGTGAACCATATACTGGATATCATCAAAATGTTGTTTGATTTCTTTCAGTTTTATTCCAAAATGTTAAATTGTTGTGAATTTTGACCGCTGCAGTCAAACCAAAAAACTGCTCAATTGCAATCATGGCTGCCACCTGTGGAGTGTGACTGACAGAGAGGGTAGTGTTTGAGCAAAATGGAGTACAAGTTAAAATTCATCTGAAATCTCACCAACATTTTGATTGTTGTCAACATTTTGAGAGCCAGTGAACAAACAGCCATAGGACATCTCCTTGCTTGAAGTTTTAACAAGATGCAGATTAAGCCTCTCACTTTCAAGGTATCAAAATGCCAACACATCAATTATGAAAGGTCCAAGGCTTGGAGGTGCTTTTGCCACTGTCTCAAAAATTCAACTGACAAAGTCTGGGTACTGATGTTACCTGCAATGGTAACCTACTAAGGCTGGGACCTGCTAATGTAACTATGCCTCACATTCTCTAATGCTTTATCTTACAAATACTTCAAGCATCAATCAGGGTCCTTAGGGCTTAGATACTGCTTGGACCCGATGATTGCCGCTTGCAGCTATATTCGGACTCTGTTTTTTCACTGATAACTGTTTACTTACATTGATTATTACTAAATTAACTTTAGATACTTTTTAAAGAGTGAACAATTATGTTATATAATTGTGTTTTTTTAGAATTTAGCATTTTTAGACTATTATTGTAATTTTACAGAGATTTATCAAAAAGCTGACTTCCTTGTAATTTAAAGGTACTTTGCTGTATTCTGAAAAAGACGGGGGATTTTCACAGCAAATTTCTGTTTTTTTGTTTTTGTCTTTTTTACAGTGTGTACAAAGAAAGGTCAAGAAGGAAAACCAGACCCATGTGCAACATTAACTGTTACTATATTTGTTGAACTTGTTATAGTACATGAATATTCTGGAAAACATTTTTATTAAGTATAATTGACAAAACTGGGGCCCCTGCATTACAGCACCAGGATATGTACAAGAGAATGTTAACTTTTTTTATCAGTGTTGGTCAGAACTTTATTCTTACAGGGTGATTATTTTCTGTGGCTCTAATCACAAACTCTTAACTCCACTTTTCAGGGGCCAGTACTGCAAAGCGGGATTTACACTTGGTGAGATAACTTCAGGTTCAACTCTGAGTTTTCAGTCCTATGGAGGTAGATTACTTCTTACTGGGCTATATCATTGCAGTAACTTATGCTGAATACCTAACTTGCTTCAGAGCAAGTTATGTTCCAGATAGGAGACCAGCGGGCATAAACGCTCCACCCACTAACCAGTCAGATTGGTCAGTTGTATTAGAAAATGATATCACCATTCATAAAAGATCATTATGAGCTCAAAGTACGGATCATGAGAGAGTCTCTGAGTAGGGAAAGCGAGTTCACAGACCAAAAAACCTCTTCTTTTTCTTGCTTATAATTGTATTTATTTTATAAGCTAACTAATGTTACTCCAAAATCCGTTCAGACTTAAAATATAAATATAGTTTGAATGAATTAAGCTAAGTAAGCTTGAGTAGCCTTGTGTCAAACACTCATTTATATATTTGATGTGCCCTAATGATGTTACAGTGATATTAAATGCACTATAAAAGCAGTCTTAGGAAGAGCTTTGTGTAATGCAACAATTAAAAACTTCTAATCGGTTTTGTATGTGCAGATATCACTCTGTATTAAACTCCGCTGCGGGTATTTTGTGATCCAGTACTCATCCCATGTGTGTATGTTTCTTTTGTTTTCTCACAATGATATTAAATGGTTTGTATGTTCACGCAGTCTGCAGTTTTTTCTGATCTTCCTGCATCTGATGACTGTAATTGCTTTGCTTATCGTCTTAATGGTATAGTTTGCTCCTTGTATTTAAAACATACCACTCTGCCACTAGACTGTTCAGTCCGTGTCCTATACTGCAAATACCATCTCTTTGATGTGAACATACTCACATGTAAATTAGGAAAACCTACTTTATGACCAACTTTGTGTGACTGCTTAGCTGGATTGCTCTTGTTGGGTTTAGTGAAGGTGGGTAACGCAAAGAGATCCAGGGCATGTTGAACTTGCTGTACAGGCCCCAGACCTTTTTAGCCTCATTTTGGATTTTGTTTTGTCTTAACTTCCCACGACTTAAGTTTTTGGTTCAGTCTGACCACTCTCATAATCCTGATTTCCAGTTGCAGAAGATAGCTTATTTCATTTTTTTAAAAAAGAAAAAAAAAAAAAGCTCTGATAAACCTGCTGTACTCTACCTAACCAGCACCAAAAAGCATTTAGGCTTATAAGCTAAAAGATATTTTTTAAAGACTTGGTGATGACCAAAAACAGATACAAAAAAGAGTGAAATGTGGAATAATCTGATAGACTGCAAATAAAAACAAAAGCTGATATGTGGGTGCTGCATGTGTTGTTTAATATGCTTTATCAAGTTTACAAAGTCACAGTATGTCAAATGTGAATGTTTTTTTATTATTGGCCCATGGTCCCCTCAAGTACAATAAGTGATTACTGCAGGTAGAGGAACTGAAGCTTACTTGCACCTATTCAATCTTCTGCATCAAAATTTTAATCAAATTTTGTCTCGCTGCTGTAATGACAGATGACCAAAGTGGCTGAACAAATCACCGCTCCAGATGAATTGCTCTTTATCCAGCTCCAGTTTGTAAGGGGTCTGGACTCAAAATGGGTTGCTGGCCTCTTTTCATTACGTTGCTAATGGACAGAATAGAAAAAATAACAATGCTAAGGTATTTGAATTAATTTCCTTATTAAATAGAAAAAATTCTTCTTCTTCTTCGTCTTCTCCTCCTTCCTCCTCCTCCTCCTCCTCCTTTTCTTTTCTTTTTTACTAAACTGTTTTGTTCAGCTCAGATACTGTCTAAGTTGCTTTTGCCTGAATTTTTGTGCATGTATCTGCTAGTATTTACATGTATTCTCATTATGTTTAGAATATGTGCTTCCGGTAAAATAAACCCTCAAAGCAAAAACAAGTTCTCTTTTGATAACAGGCTTGACCTTTGAACCCTACAAGTTCAACAAAAAGAACCAAAACAACAACAACTCATGACTCTGAACCAGACGGATGTCACAGATGAAAGTAGTTATGGTTGCCAGTTTGTGTTAGCCTCTTACCCTCCTGTAAAAGCAGGCAGCAGTTTGCAGGCACAAATACAAAAGGAAATTACTTACTCTAAATAAACAAAGAGGAGAATCAGTGCCAAGTTGGGGAGCATGTGTACATACACCAGCATAGTGACAGTTACCTCTGCATCATCTAAATAAACACATTGCAAGAAAGCTATCACTTCAAAACCTCCTGAACAACCTAGAAAATATTGTGTAAATCAGACTGCAACAAGGAGGTCACGCGCACACCTATACTGTCATATCATTATAAATGTATGAAATCTGTTAGTATATCCACCCTGTTTGCTTGACAGAAAATTATGTGTGTGTGTTCGAGTGGGGAATATGTCTTCATGCATTCTGAGAGGTATGCCTTGAATACCAACCTTCTTCTGGGAAGAAGGAAACACGCTGAAACAAAACAGACTAGCTTAGTGCACACACCATCATGTTTTTTACCCAAAATGTTTTATTGAAACAAGACAGTGATGCATAGTAAAAGGAGAAAACAGCTGGTATTTTTATTTTTTACAAACAGTTATCAACCCATACCTTTTCATACCTTAAACAATATCGCACGAGAGGGTGTGAGGCTGTACCGTAATATCGTTACGGCTGTGGTTTGGTTGTAGGCATGAGGCCACTGGCCGAGTGCCGAAGATAATCACAGCCATGACAGTGTTACAGTACAGCATCACAACCTTGAGTGTGATATCGCTTTTATACAACAGCTCAACGACAGTTTAAATAGTGATGCTGAGTAAGAAAATGTTCAAGAAATTTGACAAAATCAATTATTTAAATATTTTATTTGGCTCCACCAACAAAACCAGTTCCCTCGGGATTACACTCTCACTGTTGCCTTGGCAATGCCACACACACAGGCTGCCGCTGTGCCAGGTACTCACAGCAAACACTATGCTATCAGTATACAAATTGATCTGCACGTTGCTGTTGATTGTGCAGCCAGTGAAAGCATAGTTGACTGTCGCTTGACAGGCACGGCCGATTCTGAGGATTGATTTTACAGTATGTGGCTCCATCTTTTCCTGCAATCCATGGGTGGCTTCCAATAACTTTTTAATGAGCCCTCAGACCTGCAAGACAAACTTTATTTTTTAAGGGTGCAACTATCATTAGACCTTATTAGTATCACACATCGCCATCTCGACTCTACAGTTATGTTACATAGTTAAAGCAACATCTTACCAGTGCCGACTGACTGTCATGATCCCCCTTCAAGTCCCGCATCTGACAGCTTCTGGATGGCAGTGGCCCTGAGCCTGTGATTGGTGTAAACATCCCGTTTTTAAACGTTATTTTGTGAAAGAAATCCATTAGGCTGGTTGATTGGCAGTGACTGAATGTCTAAGCCTAACGTTACAGTGTAACTGTACAAACGTACAAAGTGAAGAAGCTGTGATGTTGTGGTGAAATATTGTCACGTTTTTAATGTCTTTTAGCCAATCAAATTACTTGTTATGAATGAATGAAATTTATTTCGGTTTGCCCTTGCAGCAATTGAACAAATGTACAAACTCAAAGTAAAAATTGCAAATCTTCAAGGGATAAAAGGGTGTAGGTCAAAGCTAAAGCTTATATAAAACCCACCCCTCATGTCTCACAAACAAAAAACATCACAAAAGTGCATCACAGAAACAAAACTGATGCATTGCTGTTGTCGTTGGTTATTAGCATCAAGTGCATCATAACATGATCATGTTAATTTACACTTTCAGTATTGTATTCCAAAACCAGTTGATTCATATACAGCTTTTTTAGCCTTACCAATGTATTGCATGTTTTTATTTCTTCTGAAGAAGAATTCCACAGATTAATCCCCTTTACAGACAGACACTGAGATTTTACATTAGATCTAACATTTGGTTTTTGAAAAATGAATTTTCCCCTCAGGTTATATTGACTCTCTCTCATTTTAAACAACTTCTGGATACTTTGTGGTAATTGTTGATTTTTGGCTTTGAACATTGTTTGCATTGTATTGTATTTGACTAAGTCTGCATTCTTTTACTGAAAAAACAATGTTCCACCTAATCTGACCCCTCACGTCTTTTTGACATGAATTTCACCTGCATTCTAGATCTGAATCTGAGGATGCGTGTGCAGGACCAGCAAATCTTAGGGCTCGAGTCCACGTGGAGATTTTTTTTTTATTTTTTATTTTTTTGAGTGCAAGCATCTTTTTTTCAGTTGCTCTCGAGGAGAGAGGGTCTGTGGCTGCAGGTGGCTGTCTAGACAAAAAACCACTGCGGCACCCAGTGTGTTTTTTCCGACCGCTCCGCCTTCGTTGTGTGGCTGCTGTTAGCGCTTCCAGTTCAAAACTTCTTGTCAGAAACTTGTTGGAAAGCTGCTGGTGACATTACTGGTGTTCTTTTAAAACAGCAAATCATTTTTCTTTTCTTTTTTTTTTTTTGGGGGGGGGGCTTTATCAGACCCACCCCACAGACATGTTCATGCTTTATGCTCAGTCAGGTCTGAACTTGGAAGGACTTTAATTTTAGTGCCCCTGACTCCTGGAACAAAATACAGCAACATATAAAAATCAATACAATCATATTCTGTTGTTTTAAATAACTGCATTGTGCTACCATTCACGTCATTTTAATTTTACCCATTTTACAGTGCTGTACTTTTTATTTCACTTCCTATTGTTATGTTTTATCAATTCAATTATTCCGAAATAGTTCAGGGCTTTTAAGTAAATTAATGTTATTTAACTGAATTTTAATTTTTTATTAGTTATTTAATGTTTTATTGGCTTTTGCTCTTTTTTTATTCACCCACATCCTCCTTGCTCTGTGTCTGGTTGCTGGAGCTGAGACAGCGAGGCCATTATTAGTATTATAAAGCTCATCATCCGTACAAAGTACGAGGGAACGCATTGTTCGTTGGGTGCTCTTAGTAAAGAAAAAAAAAAGGATCTCAAATAGAAAACAAATAGTAAAAGCAACAGTGACAATAATACAGCAGCTGTTGCCAAGATGTTGCTGTCAGAGACAAGCAAGCTTCATCTCAGGGATCCAGAGCGCACCGAAAGTGCTTTTCTGCCTGACAATAAAAAACACCAGGTGGACACGAGCCCCAAGGTGTAGAGGTGGTGTCAGAGGTGGAGACATGTTTAAATCAGCAAATGCACAGTGAGGCTAAAAAAATCTAGAAATATGTTGTGCTATTCCTTCATGACAGCAGTTTAAAAAAGACATGTATGTTAATACCGTGCCTGTTCCCAAGACAGCGCAGCCCGCATTTTGCCTGAGAGGCAAAACCTTGGTCGAAAAAAGCTACTTGTTTAAAAAACAGCAACACAAAAGTGGATGAGAGGAAATGATTGAGACATGTGTTGGTCTTTGGGCTGACATATTCCCTGATGATTAGTGCATGTTGTGTTTAGGCCAAAACACCTTCAGGCACGCAGGAAAGCAGTGAGAAGCCACAGAAAAGATGCATATTAGCTGTAGCTGTATCTCAGCCAACGCGCTCCAGCTCCAATGCTACCCGGCACAAGCTCTTACTGTTTATGTGCGTACTTTAAGTCACGCAGTAAGTGTTGGATGAAGGTTTTGCTGAATTCAGAAAACTGCATTTCTTACTCTTTTATGAGGAGATACATACGATTAGACGTGTAGGTCGTTGCAAAGGTTTTGTTAAATCAACTGCTTAAAGTGTAATTCTCACAAATAACCTGAGCAAGGCAGGAATAATTTAGACTAGCACTAATTACATAACAGGCTCTGTGAAGGAATAGAGATTTCACACTGAATGATAAAAAGCAGTAGAACGAGGACAGACGTTTCATCAGAACATGTTGTGGTCCATATACAAGGCTTTATGTTAATTCCCAGTAAGAGGGCACAGTGGGCTAGCTAGCCAGTTCCACGCACAACTATAGCCTGAAGAAGAAGAATGAGAAAGTACTGAGGTGGGAGAAAAGAGCCAGGCAAGACGAAGAGTCCAATTCACAGCACCGATGGGCTATATTTTTATTTTTCCCTTTTATCTCGGTCAAAGCACACACTGAAAAAAGCTGATGAGAGGAACCTGCTCCACCGTGCTCTGCTGTTTGGTGAGGAGGAAGGCAAGCAGTGGGATTTAGATAACCAGGTTTTTTTTTATTGGTTCAACAGTATTTCATCTTAACACAGGGGCTGATGTCAAGCAAACAGTTCTTTTTCAAAGCAACAAAAAAATCTTGCACCAAACACGCAACTCTCATTTCTTACTTTTCCAAGCTCTACTAATGTTCACGCAACACCAAAATCAGCAGATCTCATAGTGGCTGAGCTGTAAGGAGGCGGTTGCTTTCAAATTAATGAGGTAAATAATGTGAAGTATGGCAAGTTATTGTAGCTACAAGAACTGTTTGTTGCGAAAAGTTGACACTGGAGAATTTCCACGGTGTGAAAGCATCTATTATTTAATTAGGGACTCTTGAGTTCTGTGGGTGGTCAGGGTTCACTGCAAACAAACAGGCCAACACTAACAGACAGTTTACGGCATGCCGAGCATGTTTCACACATTCACTGCAACCATGAAACTGTCAGTATCCTTAACGTTACACAGAGGAGCTGTATGTCATCCTGCCAGCTCGCTAGTACAAAGTCTGTAAAATGTCCAATTCGGCCCGCGTGCGCACGGAGCAGGTTATTGTCTGGAGAATTCACAGCGAGCGAGTGGGCACGTTCAGGGCTTTGCACCGTCTAACTGCTTCATCCTCTTTTCTGCTTGTTTGTTTATGCGTTTTCCATTCTTTTGTTGATATTGCGGATAAATTCAGATACATATTTAAGTTAGTGTTGGCTGTGAGGCATGAGGCTCATGTCAAGGCTGAGCCATAAGCCTTGTTCATAAAAGGAATAGACACAGCACGACTTGTTTATTTACTCAGTAAGCATCCGCCTCTCTCCTGAATACTAATATGTTAAACAGCCCCTTAGCTAATTTTTTTTAACATAGTGCATGGTTTACAAAAGTGTGTTATAACTAGGGATGCAGGTGGGAACTAATTTCCCTGTTTAAACGGAAAATGTTATTGTGACTAGTCGACTAAACCATGAGCAAGAAAACATTTAGAAAACTTCCTAAACTGAGCACAATTCAATCTGTACGGTTAAATCGCGAAAAACGCAGATTTTGCAAGTATTTAGGAGCCATTTAGCCTAAACATTCTTCAAGACGAATTACGTTACCAAGCTGTGAATTTAGATGCTGCTGTAACGTGCGGCACTTTGCGCCTTTTATTGTTATGATTGTGCACGGAAAAAAATAAAAACAGCAATTAAAACAAAGTAAATTTTCACTGAAATGTCAGCCACTTTCAGCCATTTGTTGTGTACAGTCAGAGCGCATCACATGAAGAGAACATGACAGTTCACAAAAGTTAACGGAATAACATTTAAATAGCTACTAAATAGTGATGACAAACATTACCGTTGTGCGATAACGGTTGGTCGGTAACGTGTATTCAGGCTCAATATAGTGCTTCAGGAAGCCTCTGCCTTCAACTGAAGATCGTGGCAGCATATTACAGACAGTCATTTTGGTGATGAGCTGCGTTACCTTTTCTGACCGGTCGGCGTCACAGCGTCTGTGGGCTGAAGTGGCAACTACAGATGCCTTAGCTGCGGTTCCTCATTGGTCGTCGAGTGGCTATATGCGAGCTTTTGCTTAAACAGCCAAAACACCATCTTGTTCTCACTTTCTTCTGAAAACTAAGACATTACTGCTAGCTAACTGGTGTTAGCAGCTAACTGGTGTTAGCTAGCCGTGTCCCTGTAGGTTACGACAGCTCTCTGAAAGTGAATGAGGTTCATCTTTCCTCTATTACCTTATGTAGCTATGCTGAGCTCCTTAATGTAGAGCACAGCAAAACGGTCTTCATGTCCCAACAGCTCTATCGACACTCATTTACCGCAAGGGCATGCTAACCCAACAGACTAGCACAGCATCCACCAATACTCACATTATCAGACAACAAGGATAACAGAATAAGCAACCTCAAGCTTTGTGGGACGAAACAGCATTTTGATAAAGCTGCAGACAGGACTTTACATCCACATGCAGAGAATAACAATCTCCACAGAAAAATACGAACTATCCTCTGAGCAGACAACAATACAGAGTTCAGTCCAGTTTAACCATTAGACCTTTTACCTCTCTTCTCCCTGTGGCCCGTGGTTCTTCTGCACAAAGCATCGCAGCCTGGCTGGGTTGGCAGACGTGACCACGCTGTATCAAGCTAGCCGACATCGCATCGGTTGATTTCGGGAAAAGAAGTTCGTTTTTGGCAGTTTTAAAGTCTACAAATCAGTTTTGTGGTTCCTGTGGTGCGAGGTGCAGGTGTGTGGTCTGAATATCCTGAGCTGTCAAGAGGATATAAAGGACAAACATTTTCCCCTGGAAGAAGATCTGCACTTTATCAAAGAGAAACAAAAACTGGTGCCTGGAGAATGTCTAGAGAACGAACTGGCCATCGGGGTGCATCGGGGGCAACGAAGCGCGTCACCGTGTGGGCCAGCTCCCGGGACAGATGTAATCTGTTCCTTAGTCATTAATAGGAGTACAAAA
>JAQLOL010014901.1:0-10080 GCA_029783665.1 Naso thynnoides
TTAAATGAGTTTTGGAGGAGCTTTGCAGCAGCAGCAACAGCTAAGCCTCAGTATAATCGATTATTAACTTTAAAATCAGGCCATCGTCCGATTCAAAGCACATTTGTATCGATGCAGGGCCGCACATTCATCCACTTGCATCTCTACTGTTAAATATCAATTTTAGATTCAGATCGGTGAATCTTTATGCCTCTACAAATTACACACCACAATAACCATCTGTTTTTATTTTAACTTTTTTAACATAAACATTAAAAAAATATTAAAGTAGAATTTTAAAAAATACCCTGGTTGTCTTGTCAAAATAAATCAGGAAATGAACTGGGATTAAAACATGGATTATTTGATGGTCACCAAAGCTGCGTCTCTGACTGTGTTGTCCTGAGTTTCAGATTCTAGTTAGCGAGCGTTACCTGATGTTTGGATGGAGACAACAGAGGAGACCTGGTTGGACCCAAACGGTCTTAAGCAGCGTTAGCAGAGAGAGAAGTTTGAATTTCTCTCTCTCATTTCAGTGTGTTAACTGTTTATAACATGAAAAACAACTTCTCATGGTGTTGTGTTCAATTAGCTTTTAAAGGTTTTCAAAATCAATGACACCAAAGCTTTTTTTCTGTTGCTTTTTAAAGGGAAAATCGGCCCTAATGAAGTCTGAGTTTCCAGCCAAAGACTGAAGGCCAAACACACCAACACTGCAGCGGTGCGGCGCAGCGGTGCGGCGCAGCGGTGCGGCGCAGCGGTGCGGCGCATCAGGTTCCACCTTTAACACACATAGGAAGCATCGCACTGGATGACCAGTCACTGAGGGAAAATGTTAAAACAAGTAATGCACTAGGCAGGAAGTGGATTCCGTTATTTCGACCACATTGCTATTTATACATAGATAGTCATACATAGAGGTCGGGATATTTTAACCTGATTAAAACATTTCCTTATCCACTGCTGCCTTGACCCTGTTATCCATGATATAACCAATAATAGGCAATCAATAATGATATCGTATAAAATAATATACATTCTAAACGGCGACAGCAAAAGGTGAGTAGGCTGGAGGCAAACGATCTGTTACAGAAGCAGAGAAGAAGAGTTGCTATGGCACATGGGGTATATGTCTATATTCTCTGATGAAAAAGGCACTCTTTCAGGAGCCGCGTTGGAAATGGAACAGTGGCGTGAAGTGCCGTGGCGTGGCGCGGCGCATCCAGGTGCGTCTGGGCACCACTGGTGTGGATTTGTGCACCAGCGGGCGAGTGTTTTCATGTGTGTTGGACATGTGTTTTGGGCTTGATGCTACACCGGGTGTGGTTACCTCAGTCAGCCTGGCTGGATGAATGAAACCAAAAAATAAGGACAGCAAAAACACATGCAAACTTAACACAAAGTGAAAACACAGAGAACGATTTTTGAGTGGTAGTTGGAAGGTGGAGTTGGAGGTGGAAGCAGGGACAACACAGATGATTTTTTGAAAAATAACCATTTCTTTGAAGTGACTGGCCTCAGGGTTCAATCACAAGTTGTGAGTGTCCATCATGCTTAAAACACACCAGAACTTTCCATGACAAGGTGCTGATCTGCCTCACAAGCACAGTGGGAGGAGAATGTTGAGCAGGGATTGCATTGGGGATGAGTGCAGCAGGGCCATCCACTTTGAAAAGCCCAGCGAATGCCTGCATCGGTACATCTAATCTGTGAATGAATGTGTCGACCTTCAGTGGTTTTCTGTAGGAGACACCACTGACCTGCACACTGCTCTCTTTGACAGGATTTGCTTAGATCTGCACCAGGAAAGATTTTTAAGCGAAAATAGAGCCACTCCGCCACATTAAATCACAAAGTAGGACTGCGTGAAGATGAATATCTGTTTCCCTTCAATAGCATTGCTCAAAATTTGCCCTAGTTTCCAAAATTATATTCTGGTTTGGTAAATTATCAGTCACAGAAAAACTTTTCCATCTAAAGAAAGTTAAATCTTTAAACAGAAGTGAGTGAGCAGTTTCTCTAGAAGATGCTACATGTGGTAGCTTCATCTGGCACAGAGACTGTCGTTTGTTAATGTATCATCACACAGTAAAAACCTGGAGAACAGAATAAACATGACAGTGCTTCAATTTAAAGCTGAATGAATGTGATGACAGCTGGTGAGTAGATTCTGATTTTCTTGTGTGCGAATGGATATTTGATTTGAGGGAGGGAGAATGAGGTAAAAGGTCAGCAGGTTTCCTGAAATATTGACATTTATCCTCTGAGGACACTGAATATCAAACTTCATGGATCAGGCTTTAATGTTTTAATATAAATTATATGAATTAAATTATAAATAAATCAAGGTGATGGTACTGGTACTATTTAGGCTGTCCTCATCAAAGGGCAACATTGGTCATTTGTTAAACACTAAAACAAGCAGGCGAAAACTGTTTCCTTTGACCTCTTGTGGTTTCAAGAGTGTCTGTCCGTTTTCCCTAAGTAGCAAAGATGGAAGTAGCTTGATGTTGTTTTACCATCATATAATACCTTTTGTTGCATTAAGATGTAAAAATATGTGTGACTTCAAAACTGGACACTACTATTCACATTTCTACCCGCACCACTAGAAAATAATTCTACTGACTGTGATTATTGTATTATAATACTTGTAAACCTGCAGATGTACACCAAATGAGCCTCTCTCTGTTTAACCCTACCCCTGGGACCTGGACGCGTGCAGAACACAGAAATGCTGGCCCCTAATCCAACAGGAGAGACAAATCTGATCTGAGCTCATTTTACAGCTGATTACTAGAACCTGTTAATGCTAGCTGGTAGGATGTGTCAAAGCAAAACTTTGCGTGTTAGCTAATGTGCAGTCAGTCAGCTGTGTCAAACTACCTTGATGTCCAACAGAAGATTATAAACACTCCCGCTACTGCTGGTTCTACGTGTTAGAATTTCAAATATGATGCCTGCAGTGCTCCAAAAGCGCAATCAATCGATGTACGTCAAATGAGGCATGTCAGTTATTGCTTCCAGTTCATACGGGCCTTTGATATGCTTGACCAACGATAGATTGTGTAAAACATAGATCTGAAAACTTAGGGTTCCTGGGTCAGGACTCAGGTGCTGGGATATGCTTTGACCAATTAAAACCTGTACATTTATAATCTCCTGTGCTAGCGCCAAAATAGTGAAAGTTTTGCCTGAAGGGAAACATCTCAACCACTGTACTGATTGTTATCGCCCACCTAACTTTTCATTTAGCACCATTTGTTATGTTGGTTATGATACTTTGTTGGTAATACATTCATAACTAACGACTTCCCCATCAGCCTGAGCAAATGTTATCATGTTAGCGTTAACATGGTTCACAAAGTACCTGTTTAGCATCATGCTAGCGTTGTCATTCTGAGCATATCAGCATGCTTGCGTTGCAGTTTAGCTTCAAGATAGACTGAACCTCAGTACATACTGAGCGATGCCGGTCTCAAGACCACTTCTGGAGGTCTCGGTCTCTTCTTGGAATCAAACACATTTTGACTCGGCCTTGTCTCGATGTGGGCACCCTCTGGTCTCAGTCAAATCTTCGTCTCAGTTAGTGTGGTCTTGACTACGACACTACTTCATATTATAAACTAAAATTAAGCCATTCACTGCTTGTAAAGTCTTGATATTAAACACAGTTCTGCTTCTGTTCAGACACTGCAGGTGTGTCTCCACTCCAGGCTGGTACGATGCACACCGTGTTGTTGGGTAAAGTCAGCCAAAGTCTGTGATCAGTCTAAATTTAAAAACAAAACTAAACTTCACTACACTGGGTCTCTGGTTTGACTGTCATATATCCTAAAATATGAAGAATGTTTAACACATCCTTCAATACTTCACAATTAAATCTTCAAATGAAGGGATTCTCTGCACATAAACACTTGTGAGAGGTTCTATGTCAGAAGACACACTGGAACTGTTGACACCACAGTGAATGTTGCTGATATGATGTCAATATGACTGAAAACAGGTCATTTTTCCTTTTTTTTTAGCAGAGAAACGCATGCGTCTCCCCCCAAAATTTAGTGGGCCTTCTGAGCTTAAGTGTTGCGTCGCTGCCAATGCGCGTCCAACGTGCGTCCCCCACGTGCTGTGCGGCTGCTCTCATCTGTTATAATGGGTGCTGAAAAAAATAAGCTGAGGTGACGCAGACGCAGGATGTGTCCCGAGTCTAAGCTTAGCAGAGGTGGATGTCCGCTGGTATAATCAAAAGGCGCTTTTCCATTACACGGTACCGGCTCTACTCTACTCGCCTTCTGTATTGGGTACTTCACTGGAGGTCGTTTTTCATTACAAGATAGTACCCATGACAGTGCTGCCTCCTGATTGGTCAGGGCTAAGCCTCTGAGCTTACCCCTCTGTGACCAATTAGTGGTCTGCAGTCTACCAGGTATTTTTACATAATGGAAAACCAAAAAAGGTGAGTAGAGTCAAGCTGGTACCATGTAATAGAAAAGTAACTAAATATGTTCAAGGGAAGAAATTACAGAGATTTGTCAAAGTTTACTGTTCTATTCAAAAAGACTGACCTTTAAAGAAATTCATGGATTTCAACTGATCCATGCTGTGTGTGTTTGTAATGTAATCTTCTCCATAAAAACACGAAGCCATACCGGAACACTGTGTTGTGCTCTCCCTGGAGGAACTCCTCCGACATAGATGGGACTGCTGACATTCCAAGAGATGTTGCTTCCCTGAGCTCTGTCTTCCAGCATCGTGAACCCATCTATTATTAACCGCCCCATACTCCCATCACGGATAAAAATAACCTTAAGCAGGAGAAGAGAGGAGGTTGTCACTTTAGAAACTGTGGACACACAACTAAACACACATGAACCCATGCATGCATACAGAATGGGAGAACTTACATTGTGCCATGCACCATCATTGTATTTCTCCTCACTCTTGATTTGAACTCTTTGGTTTCGTACATTGAAGGTGTATACAAGCTTCCCATGGGCCAGGAAGAGAGTCATGAAGTTGTCCTCTTGGACATCAGATACATAAAATATGATGCCAAAGGATGAATGGGTCTTCAGGGACAAGGAGAAGTGGGACCTGGGAGGTGTAGGTGCATTTAGTCATGTGTGTAGACACAAAGAAACCCTTGAAAGCACCTGCAGAATGGACTTTTGTACAAACTTGACCTTGAGGTTACTTGTAGAATTCTTCGCTTGACATACCTCTCAGAAAGAGAGTCTGGGAGGTCTGCGTAGTGCTGCCTGCTGTTTGCAATACCGCCATAGTGGAATGCTTGGTGGGTGGCTTTGGGACTTAAGGAGAGGTAGCAGGGCTCAGTGATCACCTCTGATGGCTCTTGGTCATCACTCCTTAGTTCCATTAGGCCCAGAGGAAGGTTGGACTTCTCCCTCCTAACCTATCAGGGAATTCATCAGATGAATATTTTTGTCAGCATGCCCCTTATTATTTTTAGGAAAAAGGATAGATCCCCATAAAACAGCTTCTATCAGGTTGACGGAAGGCGCCCTTGTCATTTTACCTTCTGTGATTGCTGTTTAGCTCTAGCAGTCTGTTTTTCCTTCTGCCTCAACAGCAGAGCAGCGGGGGGACTTTGGACTGGACAGTCCTGAAGGGAGGTCTTGACGTTCTCTGTGTACCGCTGGAAGTCCTCAGGCTCAATGTCCCTGTCCTGTCTACAGAAATATTGAAAGGGTGATAGAGAGAGGGCTGCAGAAATGCTTAGAACACGCCATGTCTCCATAGCAACACGCTCAGTGTCCTTGACTAGTGAGTTCACAGCTTTCTATGTGAAGCCTCTAAATCAAGTAGCAGCTACAGCCAAATCCTCGGTTAGATGGTCTCAGTGTGATCCCAGCTGCAGTCTGGAGGGTCCCCTGTTACTCTAGGCTGTGGTGACTGTTGAGCGGTTATTTACCTGTTGATGTAGGCGTAGCTAATGCAGCCTGTGAAGTTCTTGAAACTGCTGCTTGGAGACCCTCCATAGTAGAAAGTCTTTACAGCAGAGTCTGATGATGACGTTGATGCTGATGATGGACGTTTCTTGTCTTGCTTGTCTTTGTCATCCACCAGCAGTGAATACCTGAGACCAACCACACAACCAGTCAGTCATTCATTTCTGACACTACTTTTCCTGTATTCATCATCAGTGCTGGTCACCTTCTTTAACCACCTACTCACTGTACCACTAACGCTTTACTATGTGTTTACCAAACTCTGACTGTAATATATTTTAAAAATGCATCAGCAATTTTTCATGCGATGTACATGACAGGTAGATGCTCAGTCACTTAATAAGTTGCTCGACTGATGTTGGTTCGGTAGATTTCTTTTTTAATTCAGGATATGCATGTCTCTAATTCCAGGGTGGTAAACTGCGTGTAACAGTTGATAAAGCCACAGTACTAACAGGATTTTCTGTTTGTGCTGGTTCACAAGGTAACACTGGGTTCATTGATCCTGACGCGGGCTTACTATTAATATTTTTGCCCACAACTCTGACAAGTGCAGCAGCATTTGTGCCAAATAAGTCACAGGCAGCTCTCTTGCCTCTCATCTGAGCAGGCTGTGGATAGGACGCACACAATGACAGTACCTGTAATACTCTATAAAGCCTTTGAAAAAAATCACAAACCCTAATATGATTTGATTAATTAAATCAATATAAATTCATTAAATAAAATACTCCTATCAGAGAAATATTAGTTACTTTAGGAATATCCAAGTTGTACTGATAAGAGAAGTTTTTAACAATTTCACAAGTATGTCAAGCTTATACAAGCCAAAGTACACTATAGCTTTTATACGATGGGAAAACAATATTTCAGATTTTTTTCATGTAGTCCACTTAAATTCAATTATGTAACACATCAGCTGGTGCTTTTTATTGTTTGTACACACATAATTGAATTTCCAAATTACGCCACTAAAAAAAGTGAAGTGTGTGTGATGAAGTGAGTGTGTTTCTTTGGAGCAGTCGGTAAATATTTGTTTGTCTGGCAGCTGATGGATTTACGCTGTGAGTTAATTTTTACAGGAAAGTTCTGCTGAAACAATATGCAGTTCATCAGTAGCAGACATGCTAATGCTGGCTCAGCACATGCAGTCGTTTTGCTCCTGCATCTCCACACGTCATCTTTCGAGCATGAAACTAGTGACTTCATGCTGGTTGACAAATCTGAAAGCTCTCCACGCAGAATTTAAAAAATATGGGATTTTAGTGATTCCCAGTGATAGTATCAAAAATGCATTTAAAAATAACTGTTACAACTAAAGTTCTTCACGTAGAAGCACATATAGGTTAAGCAAACAAATCTGGAATTTAAATTTTAATAATGGAGATGAAGTTTTGTTTAATATAAGAGGAATTTTGCTTTCTTCATTGTCTAACTTGAAGTCTAACATTACACAGTTGAGCGTGAACATGATGTAGAGATAGCTACTCTTAACACCAGAAAACAAAAAGACAGCTGTCAGCTGGACCCTGCGGCTGTGATGTTTAATACTTACTTCTGATTGTTCACTGACACCACTAAGAAGTGTGTCCTTCCGTCATTGTATTGCTTCTTGTGAGATTTAACTCGTGTGCCTCTGCAGTTTAGCACTACCGCTCCATTTTCCAGGGAGATGCTGAACTCGTCGGACTGAAATGGGAGAAAAAAAGAGGATTTTTAAAACATTAAATATTGCATAAAACATTCAAGGTAAATTCCTTATTTTGCCTGAAACATGAGTTCGCGCGTTGTGTGTGTGTTATGTGAGACAATTTTAGCTACTGCGATCTGAATTAGGATACGTTACAGACTGTGCACTGCAGGGACGAAATTGACAAAATGTCTCTTACATTTATTGTAAGCCTTACAACTAAGCAAGCGGCTGTCAAATGTTGCAAAAAATGGTGAAATGAATATGACTGAATTAAGAGGTGTGGGCGTAGGTGCAGCACTGCCATAATACTGAATGAGATCGACAAACAGAGAGACAGAATACGTCACAGTGTCGGAGCCTGCAAGCCTTTTGTGGTTGTAAGTAGAACATTGACCCTAATTTAATTTCCCCCCCGCTGAAGCAAACAACAGACAGAGAGGAAATGACAAGGAAGTAAAGGGGCAGGGAAGCAGAAGTAGAGTTGCCTGCAAGCTGCGGCTGGTTACACGCCTCCCCTGCAGTGAACACTGTGATGCTCTAAGGTTAAAAAGGCTTTGTTTTTGATCATATTTTTGTTTGGTTTTGTTTACATTCAATGGCAAGCACCTACTTTTTGATGCATAAAGTGAATTTTTTCCCCTTTTACCTGCTGGCATAGCACCCTCTCTGTGTTCAGAAGGGTAGCTATGGCTCATGATTTATGAATGAAGCACTGTGCGTACCCCCTCACTGTGGTGGAACAGAAGTCCGCTGGGCTGCAGAGTTCTAAAGTTGAGTCCTCCCTCAAAGTTGTTGAAAGGTGAAATCTTTGCTGTGGATCCCAGGTAGCTCTCTCCAGTGAAATACGCTTCACGGGACATCTGCAACGATAACAAACACACCTCACCACCTTTCACTCTCCACTCAGCTTAGAACTCAGTGATCCCCAAAGGGAGAAAGCTGTGAACTAGAACAGACAATTATTTTGTCTCAGCTGAGGTTGAAAGCTTGTGTATGTGTGTGGGTGTTTGTGAGACAGTTTGCACTCTACTCTAAGCCTTTTTTTTCCCAGTGCATTGTTAGTGACAGTCTGTGCCCAGGAAGTGGCAGAGGAAGCACTTACAAAGGATTCTTCAGGACAGCCGCTGCTGATGCCGATGGTGCCAGGCTCCTCCAACAGGTTGAAATCTTTTTTCTGGAACTGGAAACCTTTAATGCAGCCTTTCAGTCCGATGACAGCAGACAGCTCAGGCCTGTAACGATACAGATACTGTCATTATCTCACAGAAAGTCTCTGCCGCTCTCAAAAAGGTGTCTATGGAACACATCCTTTTAATGTCACCAAACTGTAAATGGGACTTAAAGGAGAAAACTTTTTGACCCAAGAGTTTACTGTCTCCATTTTAGCTCCGATTTTGTTTCCACCAATGCCTGAGAAAATATCTGGTCTTTAGCAGTTTGATGTCTGTTTTCGCTTAATGCTAATGTTGAGTGTCTCATCGGAGCTTTTTTTTCATTTCTTTTTTTTTTTTTTTTTTGCTAGAAACACCTGCCTAATGAAATATGCAGAGTAAGACCAAATAATGGGCTAAAATTGCCTAAGAGCTGCGGAGTGTGGTGACAATTCTCTGTAGGCTCATGCATGTGCATGCATTTGACTGGTTGTTCATATAAGAGAAAATGATTACTGGAGTGGTAAGTTCAATCCAATATAAACACATAAAGCAGATAAAGTTAGCATGCAGCTGGTGATTAGTTGAGCCTCTAGCTGCAAAAAGCCAGATATCTTTCTCAGGAGGTGCAGAGTAACTACTGGACTTCCGTTTTCCATCGGCCAGAAACATCTTAAAATAATGTTTGCTAAATGTTTGCCGTAACAGTTTTGTGTCAGAACTGTATTAACTTGTTCCTGCTGCCCCAGAGAGGAGAGGAAATCAATATTTTAGATTTAACAGGGTCATGCAGAGAAGCTGGACTTCAGGTGGAATATAAAAAAAATGAAACGTGTTGCTCTCAGCTGCCGCTTGGGGACTTCATGGGTGAAGCTCAGTTTCAGAGTGTGTTGGTCCACACATGACAAAAATATTGAACATGCAGTTGTTGCTGTTGAGTGTGATATTTTTGGATGCCAGTGTATTTAACTGACCTGGATTTGAGAATACTGGAGGGAGCCCCACCTATGTAGATATCCGAGAAAGGCAGAGTGGTTTTTGGATTCTCCATAGATTTTACATGACTCTTGTCCACCAGTAGAATAACCTTCTTTGACTGATGGTAGATCACTGACACCTGTTCAAAAAGTCCACCAACAATGGTTACAGCCACACTTAACTCATACACAACTTGATCATAAAATTCTCCAAACAGCTTCATGAAAAGATGGATTCTACCTCGTGGTATCGTGCGTCATTTATTTGCAGTTTTGGCAAGTTATTTTCCAAAAGCTGTGGCCCACTGCTG
>JAQLOL010014902.1:0-10078 GCA_029783665.1 Naso thynnoides
TTTTGGTGAAGTTTGATTGTAGATTTGGAAAAATGAAAAATGTTGTGCATACAGCAGGATTTACAGTAACACACTCCATGTCATCATAGACTCATCTTTTGACAAATCCCAGTGCAGTTTGGAACAGATGACTTGTAGTATCTACAGAATGTCCCTGTCAAGTTTGGTAGCTTTTGAATGAAGATTTATGGAGACTGAGAAGTTAATTAATTATGCATATTTTGAAAAATGCAGATTGACAAACTTTTCAATAGATTATAAGTTGCAGTGGCAAAGTTTTGTCCCTGTCGAGAGGACATGTTGAGGCAATTAGAGCTCTGTAGGATGTACGGGTGATTTTTTATGATTTTTTGAAGTTTGGAGTGTAACGTATGGAAATGTGGATTTTTTTGTAATAAGCCACAGCCACTTTAATTAATCATTATGAAATTTTATGCATAGACTGAGTGATGACTTAAGATTGTGTAAACCCAGTTTCGTTCGAATGGATGTGTCCATTTATGAGATATAAACTTTTCACTTTTTTTGGCGCCTCCTGCAGGTGAAATACAAATTATTTTATCATATATGTTCAAAAACCACTTGTTAACATTTTTTAAAAGTTTTGTGATGTATGATGAAAAATGATTTTTGTATGGCCAATTTGGTGTTAATGTACGTTTTAGCAAACTTTCATCAGCGGCTAAATCGCTCGTACTTGCTTCAATCCATTATCCTAATAAGATTTTCATTCATATCAGTCTAAAGATGATTCCCCACAAGGTTTCATGGAATTTTATCAAAATGTCTAGGACAAGTAGTGAAAAAACAGATTTAGCTAAAATTCAAAATGGTGTAAATCTTTCCATGAGCAAAGCGGCATGGCTTATATTGATAGTTTCATCTGGATCCCCAGAATCATGGGTGAAAAAAAAGAATTTTGTCACTTATGGTTAAGGAGTTATTGCCCAGAACGTAAAAGTGCTAGTACAACGCCGCCATCTGGTCTAGTTGGTTTGGTTTTTGTTGCCTGAGTAGCGAGTACAATTTGCAACCAGCCTGCCAAGTTTTGTGTTTCTAGGCTGTATGGATTTTGCTGCCCAGACACTTTTAGTGGAGAAAAAGAAGAAGAAGAATGAGAACAAAAGCAACAGGGTTGACATCAAGTAACAAACCAAAATTAAAAAAAAAAATGTTAAGACATTCAAAATGGAGCAAGAGTCACTGTTATGGAAGTCTGATGGTAAGGAGTTCAAGAGGCAGAGAGTAGAGCGGATAAAGGCTCTGGACCCCGTGGTGGATGAGTGGGCGGGTGGTACAATGATTTGAATGGGAGAAGAAGACCTTAAAGTGCAGGTGGGAGTGCTGATGTGCAGGAAACAGGTACAGAGGAAGGTTTTGGATGGCCTTGAAAGGTGAGAAGTAGAATCTTGAAATCGATGCGGTATTTGACCGGGAGCCAATGAAGCTGCTGAAGGAAAGGGGTACTGTGATTAATGGAGGGGGTTCTGGTGATGATGGGGGTGGCAGAATTCTGGACTAGTTGAAGTTTATGGATGGACTTGAGATGGAGACCAACCAAAAGGGAGTTACAGTAATCAATGCGGGACGACCAGGGTGTGAACGAGAATGGCAGTGCTGTTGGGTGTGAGGGATGGACGGAGGTGGTAAATGTTACGTAGACAGAAATAGGTAGATCGAGTGACAATATTGATGTAAGCTTGGAATGATACTGTGCTGTTGAGGATGACATCTCAGACCTGAGGGGAGAGAGAAACTGAGGGGTTATCAATGGTGAGGAAAAAACTGTCAAGTTTGTCAAGGTGGTTTTGAGCCAGCAAGGAGAACCATGGTTTTATCACTTTAAAATTTGAGAAAGTTGCAGCAGAACAAGGATTTGATTTCCTGTACACAATCAGAGAGGGACGTGGAAGGAGGGAGGTAGGTTTTGTGGACAGTTAGAGCCGGGTGTCATCTGCATAGCAGTGGAAATGGATGTTAAATTTATGGAAAATATGGAAAATATGGCCAAGAGGAAGTAGACAGATGATGAACAGGAGGGGCCCGTGGACAGATCCCTGGGGAACACCAATAGTGACTGGGAATGGCTGGGATTTGAAAATTTTTAGTTGGATGAATTAGGTGCGGCCAGGGAGATGTGATTTAAACAAGTCCAAAGGTGACTCAGTTATTCCAGTAGAGGCTAGTCTGTCAAGGTGGATGTTACGAGAGATGGGGCCGCACTCAGATCAAGAATAAGTATAGCCAACAGTCTGGAGTCAGCTGCCATGAGAAGGTTGTTATTGATTTTTACCCAGGCTGTCTCTGTGCTATGGAGGGGGTGGAAACCAGATTGGAGTAGTTCATAAAGGTAATTTTCAGACAAGTGACCATGAAACTAACTGTTTTCTCAAGTATTTTTGATAGAAAAGGTAGGCTAAAGATTGGACAAAAGTTGTTGAAATAGTTGGGCACCAGGTTTCCTAAAGCCCCTGGGAACCCAAATCATCAAAAACTTTAATATGTAATTTTACGTCTTACATGCAAAATAAAAAGCATTTTAAAAATTTCAGACATTAACCTCAATCCAAACTTAAAATATTACCATTTAAAGTTTTTGGCAGCTTCCTGAAGCTGGGTTGATTTGGGCGCGGTCATCCCTGACCCATATGACGTAATATGGATAAAGCCGATCAAAAAGTCAAAGTCTGGTGTCGTTGATACAAAACCAGTCTGCTCCGTTTAATCAGCCTCCTCCAGTCTGCCAACCAATTCGTCTCACGCTGTTGCATTTAACCAAGATGCTTCACTAAAGCAAATGTCACATGCAAGAAAGGCAAAAAGCAAATTAATTATGTTTGATGTTCAGACTTTTCACTACTGTACGTGTTCAATATATATGTGCGACAAATAAATCCACTTAAAACCTCTTCAAGTTGTCATATTGACTTTTAAAGTAGGTTGATTAACTCATGGTGAAGAAAAAACGTTCCACCTTAAAAGATGCATCTTAGTGACACAGTGTGAGATGATTTTTTTTCACCAACATGACCAACATGAAAAGGCAGCAAAGCATCCTTTCGTTTTTGTATCATGTTTTAAAATGCTACAGAAACTTTACAGCCAGCTTTTAATTTCGGCACAGATCATCAGTTTCTCTGCTAACTTTGTCCCCAAAGTGTGAGCTTATTGAGCCGGGCTTGCTGCGAGCAGACCGGCAGGTCTCACCGTGAGCTGCAGCTCGCCACGAGTCAAACAAACTTGGTGACAGACTTACAAGTGTTACTTAAATATGATAAACTGATGATATACTTGAAATCTACATGGTAACATTCTCAACTAAAAAACTCTAAATTTGACTAAAGTGATGTAATAACAGTTCTGTGACAATAGAGCTGTTCCCTGCTTCGCTCCATGGCTGTTGGAGGGTGATGATGAAGCTGTCAATCAAAATGTGATCTGCCATGCCCGCACGGTCTTAAGGGAATGATATTATCCCCAAAATAAACTCTTTTGAGGTAGATTTTTTAATAGTTGGGACATTTATTTTCACCCAGACTTTTGTGGACACTTAAGGAGACACTCAACTTTGATATAATATGTGCATTCTTACTATTTCAAGCTGGGTTTCCTTAAAAAGACAGGATGCGTGAGTCTAACTGTCCCACCTGTGTGCATTAATCACTGCAAAAAGTTTCACAATCACAAATATATATTTCTTTTTCCCTTAACAGTCTTACATTGTCTTACACTAAACAAGGTGCAGGACAGTCAAAGAACTCTGAACACTGACTTTGTTAAATACTGGGAAAACATGAGGTAGCTTGTAACTGCTGCTTAGCTGTGTAATGTCCGTCACAACATGAGTCTGGACCGTGAAACACGTGGACATTAAAGCACTCACAGTATCTCAAGTAATGAGGTGCAACTACGGAAACATTAGGCTCAACATGTTTGAAACATTATTGTGTACAAGCATGGAAATGCTCGACAAACGTCGTCTCCATCCCAGATACCAAAAACTACGTTTCCTTTGTAAGAAAGATGCCGACGTTCTTATTCAGCGCAGCATCTCATGAACAAAATCTGTGCAAACAGCAAGACCAGTGTGATATCCAATAACGTCATGCTCTACCCAAGTCGTGACACATTTCAGTTTAAAAAATGCCCAAATCACCAAATCACCACGTGACAGGCCCTGACTCAATGCCTCTGGCAGACGAGGATTCCCGATGATAGACAACAGCTGTTTGGTGTTTCTTCACGAGAGACTTTGGTCTGATCATGAGGTTTTTTATACCGGACCTAAAAAATTTGTGTTTTGATTCAGACCTCATTCTCCACACATGTACTAAAGGACCAGTTCTGCCTGTACATTCAGGATAATGGATCATGAAATGATGTTTTACTTTAATTTAATTTTTTAAATTACGGATATGTTTCATTAAACAATGGACAGTTACACCAGTGTGAGCATATTTCGTTGTAATGTAGCTGCGCTGACAGTGGCTAACGCTAGCTACATAAGTTCTATGTCATATTCTGTCAACGTGTCACCATATGGGTCCACCTCTCCGAGGGTCAGCTGTTTCAGGAGACAGGTAAGCTCCGCCCCTGAGGCACAGTCAGAGCCTACAGCTGTCCGTCCACCAGATTGTTTATTGCTTATTAAAAAATGATCCCCACTAGCTGATGCCTAGACAACCAGCTATTACAACATTAAACAACACATGATAAATGAACCAGACGTTGCGACATAAACACATTACATAATACCTCTGCAATAAGTAGTCACAAACCAAAAATCAAACAGTGTCACACAACTCAGCACAAGAAATCCACCTTTGGCTCCCTTGTAGGTGAGATCTTCATTCTTTTTGAAAACGTGGCTCACTCTTGATAACCCTTACGCCACGTGGCATTACATCATTCTCTCTTTTCCTCCCTGGAGAGTGAGAGCGTTGCTTCAGACTGAGAGATGATTCTTCATTTTAGGACAAATATTCAGGTATATAATATTCAAGTCATTACATGTAGGCAAAAACTTTACTGAAGTGACTTTGATCTTCACCCTCATACTGCTGTAAAGACTACCCTGTGCTGTGAGAATGAACTGTCATTAATCTGAAGTTTATTTACAATCATAACATCATTTGGAACATTTTTTTTCCGGTATTTTGTAGATGCATCACTCGATTTTCCAGCGGATTGGAGCCTGAGGTTGAACGCTGCAAACTGTTTACTGCCCCTTTTGCCCCAAATTTGAACCAGCAACCCTGACAAAGCTTCAGCACCACTTTCATTGACAGAACAAAGATGCCATTAGATTTAACGGTTATACTTGTATGTGTGCACGCAGCATATCGATATTTACATGTCTATGTGTGTATGCAATACTTAACTGTGAGGACTTACGCCTTGTAAGTCACTATTTTATTTTTGCTTGAATCATCTTAGATGAAAAGATTTATTGGTGCAGTGTCAGCTGTAGGGATGTGCCTGTCATCAGGAGGACTGACGTGGACGGACACCTGAAGACCTGCACAAACACCACGCAGACATCCACCTTGTGTGCATTTTTTATGGAAACACAGAGGAGGTCTGCTGTGGGCTGTCTTCAGTATTTAATCTGCTTTCACCTGGCAGTTTTACCTGAATGTTGTATGTACTGTATTGATACATCTGTCTGTCTGTCTGCTAAGTGTGTTACTGTGCGCCTGTCCAAAGCAGGTCCTTATTGAGAATGAGACCCCGTCTCAATGAGATAACCTGGATGAATGAAGGTGAGGTAAAGGTAAAGCAGCTTTATTGTCATTATACAATGAATTGTAAAGCAAAATTGCGAGGTTAGTCCTGAGCCTCTGCGACTGGGCCAAGCTAACCTGATGTGCCTAACATGCATGTTTTTGTTGGTGGGAGGAAACCAGAGTGCCCAGAGAAAACCCACACGGACACGAGGAGAACATGCCAGCTCCACACAAAAAGGACCTTCTCGCTGTTAGATGAGTGCACCTGGATTTGAACCAGGAACCTTCTTGCTGTGAGGCAACAGTGCTAACCACTGAGCTACCGTGTTGCCCCATAACTGCATGTGACTCATGTATTACAAATCTGTAAAATAAAATTGCTTTCCAGACGTTTTTGACTGATGGAAACCATCTTGGAGCACATACAAGGGCAGCCAGGAATAGATCATGGCATACCTAGATCATGGGCAAACACTCCTACTAGTCAACTAGCCCCCGTGCCTCATCACACCAGCTCCCTCATGCCCTGTGCATGTGGGTCAGTCATCAACTGTCCGTATTTGGGACTGTGGCGACCCCTACGCCAGCCTCTACCTCCTGAAGCCTGGTGGCTGGAGCAGGGTCGTCTGTGAGATCAAGCTCACCTGGTCTGCTGGCCAGCATATATAAGCTGGTGGCTGACGGCCCTTCACCCTCCTTCCTACAACCTGCATCCACCTTGTCGTTATTTTTGGTTGTTTCCTTCATTTTAATACATTTCTGCTGTTTTAAGTAACTTCTCATGCATGTGCTCCCCTCCTTGTTGCAAACCCTGAGATTTGTCACAGGGACCAGGCTGCTCAGCCCCCATCGTGTTTTGATCTTTTCCACATATTTTCTTATTTATTCTACCATTGACATCTAGACAGTTCATAGAACCTTGTTTGGCACACTGGTAGAAACAGCTGAAAAGGCCAACTTTGAACAGGCGTCTCTCATGTCCTTGTTGACTTAGAGTCATGGACCTTTGTCCACATATTCCATTCATCAAAAGGAACAAATGTGTCTGAAGGACCCATAACTTGTTGTCACTAGATTTACCGCTATTTTGAATTTCATGACAAATCATACTCCTTCAAACTCCTCTTGGAATTTTCACAGATGTCCATGAAACTCAGTACACACAATCTAGACCAATATCTAGAATTCCACCAAAGGACAATTCCACCTGCAAAAGACTGGGGAAAAAACCCAGCCATTATAAGCCAATGTAAATTGCGGAGGGCGTTGCTTTTCACAAAACGGTGGCCATATTCTACAAAACTTGGCAGAATAGTAGAGGGTCATGCCATGAGGCCAGGGTGCCGATCTTACATGGATCTGCTGAAGGGGGGCGCTATAGCAAACAGCTGAGAATGCAAACTTTGAACAGGCATGTCTACTGCTCTGTTTGATCCAGAGTCATGAAACTTTCTACGGGTGTCCATCTCCTCATTCTTAAAGGACCCTTAAGCTCGACCCATTACTTTTTCTGTAAATACATTTTTATGGCAAATGCTCAAAGAAGCAGTGTGTAGGTTTTAGCACCATCTATGGGTAAAACTTAAGACCTGTTGGTCTTTTATTGCCACACTCAGTTTTTGTGATCATATACACACGTTACTAACTCTCAAACAATGCTTCATTATTCTACAATGGAAGTCTACGGCAGCATCTATAACCGTCTGCTCAGTTGTAATGAAACTTTGCAGAATGGTGGAAAATCATGAATCTAAGTGGCTTTTCGACTGCTCGGCCCCCTCATTGCTGCTTGCAGCTATACGTCTATGTTTATTTTCAGATGATCTCCTGTCACTGAGGCTGGTTGTGAAATGATTCGGAGGAGTACGTTAAAGAGAATACCACAAAGGATCCTTACGGTTTGTCCAGAAGAAGCGATTTCTTTTTACATGGTTCTCACTGACCTCAACAATTGTCCCAACATAAAAATCGTCATCATGTTGATGACACACCACTGTCCAGTGATATCTTTGCTTTCATCTGTTCTCTGCATCTTATCTCCTCGGCGGTGTCAGAGAGGGTGGGCTGATCAAAATGACCAAATGAACGTGTTGGTTACTGCTGGAAATAAACTCACACCCTTCCCTACTCCCATCTTCTCTCCCTTAAACTCTCCTCACCCTCCATTTCCACCAATGGCTTCACATCCTTTGCCAGTCTCAGTGAATATGTCACAGTTAAAGCACCAAGCCGCTTCACCTCTTCGACGACGGCTTTACAACCTGGTCGCATTGCCCGCGGAGCGGAGGCAGTTTCTGATCGGCGCCCATGTTAACCTATCTGACTGGTCGCACATCCCATGCTGCGGAGCGGCACACCTGCGGTCGCTCGCGCACTGCACGCCCGCCTCAAGCGCCGCTGTCAAGCTGGATAGAACAGATCGTACCAGACAGGAAGCCAGGCACAGAAAAGGCGAGAGGATCCAGCCAATTTTCAAATTAAAATAAATAAAATGATGATTAATGAAGTTGTTGCTTGTCCGACTATAAATATTTGTCGGTTGCGTGTGCACACACACACACACACACACACACAATGTATGAATGGATGACCTGTGGAGAACCGAATAAAGACAGGTATAGACAAGTGGAGTCGATGTTTGACTGGTGCGGAGGGAGCAGGAGAAGCACGCGCTCAGTTCTGCAGGCAGTGCATCCGTGCTGTTAGTCCTGTCATCTGTCTCCAGAGCTGAAAAAAGTCTAATCACCTTCAGTTATCTGTGTCCAAAACACAGCAAGTTCTAACTGAGATTTGCTAGATCCAGGCTGCAAAGCTGACAACACTCACGACTCTTCCAAGGAACAGTCGAAGCTTAGTAAAGCAGAAGCTTGATATATTCCTGTTTGGATAGGTAACAGAAAAAGGATGAACCTACTAAAAAACAATAAGTGCTCAAATGGTTCTGTAAATTTATCAATATCAGCATCCGTTCCAGGTCAGCCACAGGATGTCCCAAAAAACAGGCCAGATAATTCTTTCAACATGTTAATTGTAGCCTTAACAAATGTTGGGCTTTTTTTTTTGGGAAATCAGTGATTTTATTGTCGAGCACAATCTTGATTTTATGTTCTTAAGCAAAACTTGGCCGAGATCATGGCGTCATAGCAGGGCTAACAAATGCAGCAGCGGCTCGGCTCTCTCTTGGTTCTGAGTATGTTTTGTTTTTGTGTCTTCCATTAGCTACTGTGCTAAGCAGAGCAGCAGCTCTTATCAGATGTAATCAGTCCCAGTTGTTGGTCATCGGCGGTCACTGCACTGATTATGGATTTGATTTAAGCGCCTCTGGCTCTCCCTCTGGAGATTAAACACGCCTCAAAGGCCACAGGGATCGCCATCCCACCTTCAAGACGCTGCTGCCGTGAGAAGAAGCAGAAGCGGGGCAGGTGGATTGGGCTAAAGGGCTTTTCACCACCGCCATGCGGCAACTATCCTGATAACCGCCTCACTGCTGGAGATTTCCTCTGGGAAGTCAGGCGTTTTTGAAAGCCGCTGCTGCTGCTACGGTGATGGCGGGGAGGAGCTTCACACATGTACCTGTATCTGCCACCAGGCGGCTGCTGCAAAAAGTTCAAGTTCAAGTTCAAGTCCAAGTTCAAGTTCAAGTTCAAGTACTTTATTGGCCATTTTCTGTCAGAACATAATAGGAACGTTTTTTGGTGTTTGCGTGCATGTTAAATTCTTTTCACTTAAATAGTGCAGGACAAGACAAGACAGTGAACAACAATAGAAAAGCACAGCAACACCATAGCAGCCGTGGGCGGCGCCATCTTACATCACGTCACGTCAGTGTCAGAACATGCCAACCGGTCAACATGTTGAACTCCAGGCGGCAGAGCAAAGTCAAAAACCCCTCTGCTGCCCTTCCCTAATTGAAATGACAAGACGCGGCAAGTTGCCACGTGGTGGCGTGAAAAGCCCATAAGGGCGAGGCTACAGGCTGACTGGTACCCGCCAGCATTACTGAGCCTGTTTCTTGTGAATGTTCCTCACCAAGATGGATGAGATCAGAATGAGAACACCTGGCTGAACCAAAACGTACCGGACAATGCTGTCGAGCTGGCTGGCTGCTCTGCTCACAGAGCAGACCAGACGAAGAACTCCAGGCAGAGCAGAGAAGAGAGACTCTGCATCTATATGAACAACAAATTGTGTACGGCAGCGGACATTGTGGATTCATACTGACACCTAGATGTGAGACCAACAGCGAGCATTTAGGAAACTAAACTCCACTACCACTGAGCTATCACCACAGTCAGTGGATTCATACTGCCTACAGACATAATGACATTAAAGCAAAGTGTATTTGGCCGACA
>JAQLOL010014903.1:0-10075 GCA_029783665.1 Naso thynnoides
TACATTGAAAATCTTCAGATTCATTCTTTTAGACCCCGAACGTAACATAAAAAATACCCCAGGGTTGAATTTGCCCGAAATTGCCCTTTAAATGCCCAGTGTGCAGAGCGCGTGACAGCATGCATTTGGTATTTTGGTGAGTAGATGCACCTGGCGTACTGTGAACTGGGAGGCATTGAGAATTGGGTGTTTTAGTGGCTGTAATTGGGAATAGGAAAGCTGTACACAAGTTCTCCCTGTTTCTTGTCATTCTCTACTGTAATCAGATCAGAGCGACATAAAGCTGCAGCTTTGCAGCAGGGGTCCATTTCAGAAAGCAGGCTCAACAAACTCTGAGTCTAATCCGGAGCTCTGGATGGACTGAGCCTGAGCTGGGAAATTCTGAGTTTTCTGTTTCAAAACAGGGGATCTGAATTAGTTCAATCAACTCTGAGTGTGATGAGCCTGAGGGAGGCACGTTCACCGTGAGCATAAAAAGCCTTCATCAATGGATTACAGGTGGCAGAGATTTCACAATGACAGAGAGGTGAGACACATCGTAGCCTACACCAGCGAGCTTGAAATATGACATCATCATCAAACATCCTGCATAAGTTGCGCTTCTTGGTCCACTACTTAATTCACAAAAGGACACACCATGTCTCTCCTTCCTGCTTCATGCTCAGCGGGCGATCAACCTCAGGCTTAGATGGATAAAACCTGCCAGGGAGCAGGTTTGGTTCACAGCACATGTTGCCATAGCAACTGACTCAGCATTGCGCTGAACTGAAAACTCGGAATTTCCCTCATCTCAGGCTCAACAAACTCGGAGTTTCCACTAATCCTGCTTTCTGACAGTTCTGACAGTCTCTCACCAATCAAATGCATCAAGTGCAGTCATGTGACTGCCAGGCGCCATCTGATTGGACATCCCCAGTGACTGCATTTGATTGGTGGAAATACTGTCATATGACAGACCGTCTGTTGCAGCAGCCGCAGCTTCAGTCACACAAAACAAACAGAGAGTGCATTGGATCAATAAAAGTTGCGAGTGTGTGTAAAATCGGCAAGAAAACAAACAATCGCCGATCGTCCTCTCAATCGCTGATAGACACTCAGATCGACAATCGGCACAACCCTACTAGCAATAAGAAAGATTAATAACAAGTATCTCATTTAGACTGGGTGCACTATTCACCAAAGAAAGTAAACACCTCTTTCAAGGAGTGCTGGTTCGCCTCTATGTTATACTTTGACAGAATCGTATAATGAAATAGGCTACAGTTACCCAAGTTCAAGTAAAATTAAATGTACCTCTGTTTACTCAGAGCTCAGAAAGATAACAATAAAAAATACAATCATCTTGGAAACTGCACTCCACGCTGTTCACAACACTGCAATCGGACTCGTGTTCATCTTGTTTTTCCTCATACTTCCCCCTTCCTCCCCAATTCTACCGCTGTCTTTTTGACCCATCCATGTGCACTATGTGCCACCATGTGGCGTTTCTGTGGTACTACACACAAAACGACAACTCTTCAAATCAATACACTGTATGTTACATTTATGGGGGCAACACTTCTATAAATAAATATTGATTGATAAAATGTATCAACATTGGAATCAAGAAACATGACAGCACAGTCAATATCTGGAACAATGCCTCTGAACTACTGTGCCTATATCCCGCCGTCTGTGCAGTAATCTTCTCTTTTATTTTGAAAGAGACTTTAACAACCGCTGCTGTGAAAATTATAATATAGCCTAATGAATCAATGTTTACTCAAGCATAATGTTTACTTCTGGAGAACCTGATATAATAACTCACTTTATGCCAATAAAGAACGCTGCTAAATAGTTTGGCTCACCACAATTCAGATCTGCCCCTTTAAGGCTGACAATCCTTGTCCTGCATGCTCATTTGCATGCAGTCCTACTAGTGCCACTAGTGGCGCTAAAATATCATCCCACTAGTGGCACTAGTGGCACTGAAATATCGTCCCACTAGTGGCACTAGTGGCACTAGTGGCGCTGAAATATCATCCCACTAGTGGCACTCGTGGCGCTAAAAAATGTCCCACTAGTGGCACTAGTGGAACTAGTGGCGCTGAAATTTAATCCCACTAGTGGCACTAGTGGCGCTGACATATCCCACTAGTTCCACTAGTGCCACTAGTGGCACTAGTAGCACTAGTAGCACTAGTGGGATAATATGCAAATGAAGCAGGCGGGAGAATAATTTTGATTGGTCAGTGCTTTCAAACTGTGGGCTGGAGAGCCTTAAAGCGCCCTCCAGCCCTAAAGCGAGTTGTGATGGGCTAAACTATGTCTGTCTTGGCATAAGTGAGTTACTTTTCTGGTTCTCCTCACAAAAACATTATGCTCCACTGAGTGTTGATTAATTTGGCAGCATTATATCAGCTATTCACATCATATCATACAGATTTGTTAATTAAAGTCTCTTTCAAAATAAAACAGCACTACACTCCCACAATAAAATCAAATATATTGAATTGTAAATTTCCAGTGCGGCTATCAACCAATAATTAACTGCAGTTTTAGTAGACACAACTTTGATTCTTCAGATGAACAGACAATAATAATAAGCAAATAATTCAAAGATGTGTTGATCGTAGGAGGATTGAGGCAGCTGTCTCCATATTATTATTGACATAATTGGCATTACAAACGCACTACACAAACTGCGACCAGTCACTGCAGTGGAATTTTGGTGATACTGTGTGCCAAGGTGGAAGGAACGAGGCACAGTAGAGAAAGAAGGCATAATGGTGTTCTCTGCAATAAATTTCGGCTATTGACATTCATTTCTAGAAGTAAGGCACAAAAGAAAATGATTTACAGATTTAACTGTCTGTCTGTCTGTCTGTCTGTCTGTCTGTCTCTCTCTCTCAGCCACTTACGATCAGCTTTCACCTTAAAGGGAAAGATAAAAGCATACATTTGTTATGTCAGTCCCAGTCCCTAACACACCCAGTTCATCTCAGTCCCTGTCCATTCCCAGATGTAACAGGTACATAGTTTACGAATGTGCATTATGCCCCTGCGCACCGGTCCGTGGGCATTTGGCACGGTGCGGCAAAGTGCAGGAAAATTGAGCCCAGAATGTTTTTGATCGGTTATTGGTCATTTTGTCCTTGTAGACAGCTGACCATTACTTGTGTGACTGCTGTGTCAGTCTCTGCTCTCGTGTGGCTGCTAGGTGGACAGGAAGCTCCAAGAGCGATGCAGCCAAATGCATGATTGTTATGCCAGAGCAACATATTTATTTAATGCTTTCTTATATTAGGATTATTATGCTGGATTTGTTATTGCCACCGCTCAGCAATAATGTAGGCTATGCGTGGTTATTTGTCAACAAATGTTTTTTGCATAAAAAAAAACGTTTTAAACATCACCAGGCTTTTATTTTGAATTAGAGAGTGGCTACTTCCTCTCCTGGTGTGTCTGTTGATAAAACATTGGTGTGTGTTTATGTGTTGATAGAAAATAAGGAAAGAGCAATGAAGTAGTGGAGCTGTACTTCTTTTTTTACTAACTCAGAGAAGAAAAACGATTTCATAGCTTTGTATTTCACTGTTACAGTAAAAGGCAAAAGGAATGAATGAAAGAAATAAAACAAGCAGTGAATTTGCACAACAGAAAACAATAAAATACCTTTTGATTCATCGTTATAAATGATTCATCTGAAGGTACATGCATTTGCTGCTGTATTCTGCATGGACAGTAAACAAGGAGCTGTCAGTAAAGGACAGGGAAAGCTCATCAGGCTTCATAGGGTTAAATTTTGGCTGGGTGGGATTCCTGCCAGAGAGCCTATAGGAAGCTTCAATGTATGCCCCTTCCCCGCCTCCTTATTAGCATTTAGGGCCACTAGTGCCACTAGTGACTCTTTTGGAGGCCACTAGTTCACTAGTGATATTAAAAATTGCCACTGGTTTACTAGTGAGGTGAAAATGTGCTTCATTCGTTCACATGTGGGAATTTTTGCAGCTCACTAGTTGACTAGTGAGAGCCAGAGCGTCACTAGTGGGGTCCTCTCGTCCACTAGTGAGACAAAAAGTTGACTAGTCAAGACTTTGGTCTTACTAGTGCAGCGCAGGGTCTCACTAGTGGGGTTCACTTGTTCACTAGTGAGACAAAAGTTTCACTCGTGGCTGAAAATAAGCCACTAGTGAGAGTTTTTGTTGGACTAGTAAGGCCCAGTCGTTCACTAGTGACAAAAAATTTCCCACTAGTGAGGCCAAATGGCTCACTAGTGAAGTCACCAGTCATGTGATATCAAGGATATGTAATAAATACTCACTCGGCTTGCCATAGCTGAGAGAGTTGCACTTACATGCGACGCGTGGACGTCTAGGGCCACAGAATCCTTTGTGAAAATCACTGCTCATTTTATTCACGAGTGGGAACTGCAGTCCTACGTTCTCCAGACTCGGGTGATGCCCGAGTCTCACACCGGCGCTAACATGGCAGAAGTCATATGGAAGGCTACGGTAGAGTGGAAGCTCACAGGAAAAGACCCGGCAGTTGTCACTGACAACGCATCTAATATGACTGTTGCTGTTGAGCTGACCGGATACCAACACTTTCGGTGTTTTGCACACGTACTAAACCTCACTTCACAGCATGCCCTCAAAGTGCCAGCTGTTGCTCGACTGATTGCGAGGGTCCGCAGGATTTCCACGTTCTTTCACAGAAGCACCGCAGCCGCTGATGCACTTAAGAGAAACCAAAGGATGCTTGCACTGCCACATCACAAGCTCATCACAGATGTTGCTGTACGTTGGAACAGCGCTTATGAGATGCTGGCCAGGTTTCTCGAGCAGCAGCCTGCGGTTTCTGCTGCCTTCTTATCTCCTGAGGTAGGTTATTTATTCTAATATAACATTACATTGATGCTGATAACATAACGTTTGAGTATTAAAATCAATGTGTGTAATTGTTTTGTTTATACATCAGATGTAGATTAAATTTTAATAATGTTGTGATTGTGAATGAATATAACTTGAAATATGCTCATAATTTAACTATTATCTCATTATTTCTTGTTCTATGCTGCTCTGTTCTTGCATTAAGGCATAGGGAAGTGGAATTTTGATATGTTACAAAATATAAATTGGATATGATGTGTAAAAATATAATTATGAGAATTCAAAATGTACATTAAATTCGTGTTTTAATGAGAGTTCCATTCTGTCTGTCTGTGTTCTTTCATTAAGGTAAGAAAGAGTACCACTGACATCTGCACCCTAAATGAGACCGACATCTCAAATGCTGAACAGGTTGTACAAGCCCTCAAGCCAATGCTGGTGGCAACAAATACCATGTGCGAGGAGAAGAGCCCAACAATCTCCATCATTGCTCCGCTCCACGCCCAGCTTTTGAGTGACACAACCAGCACCATTGAAGATTCCTCTCTTGTTAGAGAGATCAAGACAACCATCCACCAAGACCTGTCCAGGCGATATGAGGAGAAGAAAAACATCCCGCGCATCTCACCAGCCTTAGACCCGAGGTTTAAGTCTCAGCAGTTCCTATTGCCACAAGACGTCCAGGACACGTATGCCTCCGCGTCGTCCATTCATTTCTGATTATTTGGACACCTCGAAGGGTATTATCCCGCTTATAACATGGTCAGTTACGAAAGAAATACATATTAAATCAATTATTAATACGTTAATGTTGTTTTTTACCGTTAAAATCGTAAGTTTTTCACAAGAAGCGGCTGAGTGGACTATTTAATATCTCTCGTTCTGACGCGTTGCCAAGGTAACCGGCTCTGGCCACAGAACTTGCACCTTGGTCGGTCGCAGCTGTTGATCGTGAAATTTGATAGAGATACTGGCATGTCCATCATAGTGGCATTTGAAGGACGGAGATTAAATGTTTGTGAACCCTGACCACTGCAGGTTGGGACGTTGCGGGACGGCAAA
Source organism: Naso thynnoides (assembly GCA_029783665.1). Taxonomy (NCBI): domain Eukaryota; kingdom Metazoa; phylum Chordata; class Actinopteri; order Acanthuriformes; family Acanthuridae; genus Naso; species Naso thynnoides. The sequence continues at coordinate 5,934 of JAQLOL010014903.1, forward strand.
ATGTTGCTCCATTCTCATCTCTCCTGGACTGACAGACCCCAATAAGCCTGCAGGCTGCTTTCACAGCGATGCCCCGTCACAGACATGATCTGGTATGTCTCCAGCCCGGCGTCCGAGAGTCAAATAGGTTAAAGGAAACTATAAAATCATGTTTTGTCTACTGTTTTGCCGTTGTGATAAATAAACTGTGAAATAACATAGCCACGGTTACCAACTAGTGTTTGAGCCAGCGCAATAATTTAGAACAATCAGGCTATTTGACTGGAACTTTTTTGTAGGTGTCCTATATCACTTTTGAACAGACACCCCTGCAGCCAATCAGAATCAAGTACTCACCCAGACCATGGTATAAGCCAAATTAATGGAAATGTCTGCTGCTCTCAAGGTATTTTTAAGATGATTTTAACAGTAGTAGGTCATCTTCTCTCTTTGTTTCTTTCTCTTTTGTGCCTTCAGGTACTGCTAGATGCCATATACACATTATCCAATTCATACATAAATAAAAATCTGTATTAAAAAATACTTTTCTATAAATCTAAGTTATTATTATTATTGTTATTATTTTTTAAAAGACATGCATAAAAATGTAAAATTCATAGTAATAGTTTTGAGACTTTATATGACTTAAAAACATGTTTTTAACTAGTAATGTAAATAGTGTGTCTGTTCATTTTCTTACAGGAAGATGCAGACATAGATAAACTTGAAATGAGTCCTGACGAAGAGGAGGGAAGCATTGAACCAACTCCAGAGACCAGTGCAGTGAGTGCACACACTCCAAGGAAGAGGAAATCTGCACTCGCAGATCTCCTTGGGCAGACATTCAAAATGACCCATCATCAACTGTCGGCCAGTTCCTTAGCAGAAACAAAGGTCAAGCAGTACCTTGAGGCTCCACCTCTACCACTCACTGATGACCTGTTGCACTGGTGGAAGTGTCATGCTCAGGCCTTCCCACTACTTTCCAAGCTGGCCCAGAGACATCTGTGTGTGCGGAGTGGGTCTTTTCTATGGCAAGTGACATAATCAGCTCTCAAAGGAGCTGTCTCACCTCTGAGCACGCTGACCAGTTGCTCTTCCTGAAGAAGAACATGCAGTCTTGAAATGTTTGCATAGTACAGGTTTAGATTAAACTTTACACAAGTTGTTAAGTACTAAGCATAAGTTAAATGTTCTCAGGTTTTCAGGTAGGTTGAACTGAATACATGGTGGTAAGTACAATGTGTGGCAAGATTTTCATAGACCACCCAGTTGTTTGTGATATTTTAATGCACTGACAGAAATGTTTATTTTTCATATGCAGTGAAATTTGCCAGTTTTTATAAAACAGTTTGATTCTGCTTGTTAAGCAGCACTGATCTGTGTCCATGTTTACAGAAAAGTTGATAATACTAGCACTGTCTGAAATGTATTTTCTGCATTCATTTTCTTTTTTAATTTTCTGTTGATTTGCAGAAAATATTTTGATGAAGCATTATTTTGTATCATTCTCTCAAATACATGACACAAGGACATTAGACAAGTTTTGGTCAGTGTGTGTTAAGGATAGCCACTGCAGTACACTTTGTTTTACTTGTTTTTACTTGTTTTTACTTGATTCTTGACTTGTAATTTCTGTGAAATGAATTCAGTGCAGTCAATAAATTCTGAATTTCTTCAGTGACACAGATATCGTGATGTATCGCGGATGAAATTTCTTGCAATATATTGATTATCAAAGAATCACTGTACCGTGATATTATAGTAGTTATTGTGGGCAAAATATCGTGGCAGTATCATATCGTGAGGTACCTGGTGATACCAAGCCCTAGAAATTACAGACATTGCTCAGTTGGCTATTTTCATCCATGACTTTGACTGTGACCGAGGAGTTTAACAAGCCAGTGCCGATGACTGACACTACAGCAGTGGATGACATTTTCAGTTTCCGCGTTGGATCACTGGGCTGGGTCAGCGTGGACTGGGCTCACACTGTCAGCCTCGCAACAGACAGCACACCATCAATGATCGGGATAAAGGCTGGTGTGGTGGCAAGATTCAGAGAGAAGTTTCGCACTACAAATGGAGGAAATAATTTTTGGACAAATTGTGACGCTGCGCATTTTCCTCGTCTCAGGAGTGTGCGCGCCACCGGTGTTGAGACTGACATGGATCAATACAAAGACAAGCTCATAGGACTGATGCAGGAGATACAGCAACAACTCCAGGTGTTTTGTGAACTTGAAACCAAGTTCACAATTTTCCGCTCACCATTCACAGTCAAGGCTTCAGATCTGCCAGTGGACATCCAACTTGAGGTAACTGACTTGCACTGTGATTCAGATTCAAAGGACAAATTTGCCTCCACAGGCCTGGGCATATTTTATTAATATCTCTTACCAGGGTATCCCAAATTGACAGCCCTGGCGGCCAAAGCTTTGTACATGTCTGGGACCACTTACCTTTGTGAACAGGCTTTTTCTGTCATGAGCATAAATAAAACTAAACTGCATGCCAGGCTTACACATAAGCCTGAACCTAAATGACATGAAACCGGCAACTGCTCAAGATTTGATGCCTGATATTGATTCATTTGTGAAGGCTAAGAGGTGCTAGGTTTCAGGGGCAAGTTAAAGTAACACACTTTATGTAAAATACTGCTTCAGAAGCTTCACCTTGACCTTAACAGTTCTCCGAAAAAGCAAATATTGGTTTTGGTCACACTGAGAAATTGCTTTTTTGTTAGTAGTTTGTAGGGCAGGGGATTACACCTGCTTCCTAAATAGCTTCCACTGTAGCTGGTGTAGCGATGTCAGCATTACTGAAGGAGAAATTGAGGGGAGGTAATTTGTTCAAGTCATGGTAGTTAAATGTTGTGTTGTAGTTAAGTTCCATAATACATATGACTATTGTTTTGTGCCTTTGTAGCAGAGCCCTGCAATGGGACCCAACGCAAGTTTTGCGGGGGGGGGGCGCTGAAATCGCCATCTCTGTCATTGTATTTGTATTTGCACTGGTCTCAAATGAAATCATTGTGCTCTGTGAAGACATGGAGCACGTTACTGTCACTGAGATCCTCGCTCTCGCGGTCCAGATGAAAATAACGTTGCGGCGGTCAGAAAACAACTTCAGGAGGCGCAGAATGAAACCAAACAGTAATGGACAAAAATCCACCGGGAGCGAGAGAGAGCGGGAGGGGAAATTAATCCCATGCAGGGTTCTACTTTGTAGATCCACTGTGATCTTTATTTTTTGCACAAAGATTGTGAGAATTACTGAGTATGGAAAAACTGTGACATAATATTTGAATTGCACTATTTTCTTATAGTTTTTTGTGCCTTTGTAGATACACTGTGATTTGTGGGTTTTTTTTGTTGTTGTTGTTTGTTTTGCACATACAATGATAGTGAGATTAATAATGTTTAGCAACTGGTACATAATATTTAAATTGCTCAGTTTTTTGTGCCTTTGAATCCACTGTGATTGTGATTGTGATTTTTATATATATATATATATGGATATTTAGACTGACTGAATATAGAAACTGGGACATCTTCGAAGCGTACTAATTCTTCATAAGACAGGTCGTTCACTTGTTTTGTTGATGGATTGTTCACTGATTGTATTTTTACTTAAAATACATTAAAGAAAAAGGAACAATTTGTTGATGTTGCTATTTATTGGTTATTATGCTATGGTTTTTTTTTTGGTCCAGCCCTCCAGAGGTCAAGCTGGGCTGCATGTGGTCCCTGAACTAAAATGAGTTCGACATTCCTGCTATATCATATTGCTGTACCAACAAAAATTAAACGATTTGTGCAATGATTGACTAAATTACATTTTTGAAGATCTTTTATTTATAAATCCTGCCAAACTAATCCAAAATATGTCAGAGAGAATCTGTTAATTGTCTCTGACTGACAGCTGTTGCGCGTCAGGCAGTGTCCATCTCGCACACACAGGCCTGCCTGCAGGTCAGGAGAAAATGAAACTTTTTCTGTGCTTGCTGCAGTGTTAAATTGAGAGACTTGTGTTTGTTTTTTGTTTCTTTTGCAAGACAGATAATCCGAAATCTGCGGTCAGCTTTGCTTTCTTCAGCGTTCATCCCTCTTACAGTTAAAATCGTTGTGATGACATAATCAGGAGAGCACATTTAGGCTAAA
>JAQLOL010014904.1:0-27085 GCA_029783665.1 Naso thynnoides
AGGAGTAACAGAGTAGCCTACGTTTTCAAGTTACGCCTTTGCTTAAAGGTTTCAGGCATGTCCTCGGTAACCACACTCGACGAGAATAAACGAGGAAGTTCCATTACAAAACAGGATGATGTAGCTATGCGAAATGAAACGAAAGTGTCGAGCGACGTTTTTCTGTTGAAGTTACGTCATTGTTCTCAGATGACGAAGCGTAAATTGGCCTCAAGTCTTTGGGCCGCTCCAGCTCTCACTTCTTCTTCTGCCCCCACATTGTGCTTGAAGGTGGTACTGACTTCGCCCTGTCCTTGAATAAATGAGTGAGTGAGTTATCCCACAATACCATAGACTGGCTAAGCCCCGCCCTTCTACTTCCTGTTCATTGGACTTTATTTCAGAAAAAATAATAAACGGAAGTCAACAGAAACAGACAAATTATTTTTTGATCCTGTTTAAATTGTTCCTCCAGTCTCAAATATGATGTTTGTCAGTTTAAAGATAATTTGTAAAGTCATGAAAGTCTCAGTTTAACACACAGACTTTGAAAATACGTGTTTAGAGAGACGACACACCTGATGGCGGCGTAAGTGACGTCTTAACGTCGATCTGTGACGGAAGCGACTGACTGTGTTTGCTGAGCTGCAGCTCTCAACACGCTCATGTTGGGATGATCTTAACCTCTTTTCATCCATTTCCCTCATTCAGGAGCCAAACAAACTGAACTCACAGCCACGTTAGCGTTGGTGACGACAGACGCAGGTCACCGGGCGGTCTCACAAAAGCTCAGCGGTTCTTAACTAACTTAATGTGCCGCCCAGGAAGGGGCGGGACTTAGCCATTCTATATGTAGCCCCCGGCGTCAGTCTGCGCACCGTGGGGGAAAATGAGCCATATTCAGGCCTCATGAGTGATCACTAAGATGTGTGTGGCAGCTTGGGAGTACTGACACATTTTTAAATGCAAATTAACGTCTTGGTTCTCCAAACCTCTTTCGTCTTGGTCATCGTTTCAGCGATGATGCTGGCTGCTCCGGGATCATCAGTGACGGGGATGAAAGGACGTGAGGAGGCACCAGAGGTGGAGGGAGTCATCGCTGACGATGGAGTGACGGCTTCTTCAGATGGGGGAACCTGCTTACACACACATGGAAACACATGTGGAAGCAGTTAACAGTTTTTTCTGCACATCCAGCACAATTTAACCTCATCTGTATCAATCTCAGTGGTTTCTGCTCACTGTCTCCACACTGTTTTAACTTTTGTTATTATATTAATGAAAAACGAGCATCCTACTGTCACTGTTCCGTTTACCTGCAGAAATGCAGAGCAAAAAATGCAAATGTTTTCCACAGGAGTTCACACTGACCACACAAGACCTTCTGGACATTTTTCACTTCTGTGTGTCAGAAAAATTAACCAGAAAAAAAATCTTATGGATTATATCGTCATGGGCCGGAAACTAATAGAGAAGTTGTGTTTGACAACTCAGCTATGATAATAATCAAATCTCTTTGTGACTGTCTGGACTTTCCAAGTTTGGTCCAAACAGAGTTTGCTGATAGTTGCGTAGACACAGCTGCTCACTCTGGAAAGAAAAGCTCATTCCCTGGGGCTGTAAATACTTCACCTCAGTAAATTTTAAAAGGATGAAATCAGATTGTAACCACACAGATTCTCAACATGTGGTCCGTTTTTCCAAATGACTTCTGTTTGTGAATCTGTTGCGATGTTTTGGGATGAACCGCAGCTCGCTGGGTGAGACCAGCCGCTCACCTGCAGCAGCAGCAGCTTGACCCCTCGCATCATCACCACGGAGAGAAAATGAACGGATGAACTGACCTGTGCAGCTCTCTGGTGAATGTAACGTACCTGTGGCGTCCTGGAATAATGCCTTCATACAAACTAAATCTCACAGGTAACGTAGCTGCTACATCAGTTTGTCCGAGGGTTAAGAGGCTCTGTGCAGATATCACCATGTTTCATTAATATAAATATATTAATGTGGATCACTCTTGTTTAATTTCACTAAGCTAACGTACACAGCAGTCCAGATGTTAATCACACCTACATCTCTGTCAGGTGACTTTTTGTGAGAAACACAGCGTTAGTGGAGACCTCTGATGAGATTATTTTGTCATTATTTGGAAGATGAGCTGGTGTCGCGAGGTTTGCTGATATGCAGAGTTACTTCAGAAAAGATATGACAGCGAGTTCATTTATTGAGATCCAGTTGATTTTAGGTCAGTTCAAGTGGTGACAGTGACACGTGCAGTCAGATGTATCCCAACATGAAGCTCGGACAGCTTTCACCATTCAGGTGCACAGCGGCTGTGTGAGGTAGTACTACTCTGTTACACCAGCACACTGTGTACACAGGAAACTAACATGTCAGTGTAACGTTGCTCATGGGAGATTGGGATTGACACACGGCTTGAGACTATCAGCTTGACTGTAAAGGGGTTTTTATGGAATAGTTGCCATGACAACGGTAAACTCATTCTTTGTAACCTTTAGATTTTGAGTGCAAAACTTTCACCAAAACTTTGCAAATGTGTTTATTTTCTATTGTCTGAAAATGACCACGGCATCAGCGGGATAATCAGCTCGTGCGTGTGTGTTGAACAGTTTGAAGTCGCATCGCGGCGGCCGGTTCTTCGCCTCCACATCATCTCTTCAAACCGTTTAACGCACACCTACTCATCCATTATTCCTTACCTCTCCCTTCTTGTCTTGCCAGGGATTCGGGCTGACTCGTTCCTCAGCTTCAGGCAGGACAGGAGGACCTTCTTCGTCACTCACGCTGGAAGAGGAAGAGGAGTCTGATGGGGGAACAGGTGAGCTGGAAGGACACTCTGCTGGCAGAATCATGCTGGCTGGCATCAGCGCACCAACCACAGCATCCCTGAGGAAACACACAGAACATCCGACGGGTGAGATTTACCTGAGCCGCTCAGCAGATTTATTTCTCTATTTCTTTAGTGTCATTTACACCCATGTACTGGTTGTAGGTTTGATCACAAATTGTTCAACAGTTGAAGAAGTTACCATGATGCCATGTAACCATATTTGGATGAGACGGGGGACCCAGGGAGGATCCATCGCTGCCAACGACCAGCCAGCAGGAAGCTAGCAGCGGTCATGCCTCAAAGCAGCCACACGGTTAAATATACTTGAGCTTTCACATCATCACTATCCAGAGTTTTATTAAGTACTTCCTCTTTGCTTTGTCTCTGTTAGAATGCCTTTCCTCTGTGTTGTTGTCCTCACATGCACAGTTATCCTTTTAACTTTGATGTCTTTCTTTTGAAATATCTTTTTATGTACATGTGATTCCTGCTTTTTGTGGGCTGAGAGCGCAACAATCAGCATTAAACAAAGGAGAGGGATGCTGACATGGCGTCACACGGCGTGCATCACAGTCCTCTGACCAGCAGGAGACGGTCTGCAGACAACGTACCTGGCATACATGATTTGGAGCGCTGACAGCACATGAGACAGAGCTTGTTGTTTGGCCAAGTTGCCGTCCAGACTGAGGAGGATCTTGGCCAGCGAGGGTCGATTAGGCTTCACGCTGCTCTGCCCGCTCATCTTGTTGTTCACGGCTGATGAGTCGCTGTCTGCCTGGACGCCTTTGGTGTAAAACACAAACAATGAGACACACTGTCTTTTATGTGAAGCACCTGCCATTATCAGCAGGTCACAGAGCTGCAGTGCCAGAAGATCCAGCCCTGCAGCTCTGTACCTGTACTTCCTGTTCAACCCGTGACTCATCTCACTCAGCCAGCCTTATGAGCACCGCACTGACGGAGCTGGAGAATGGTTTGGCTGCACCCATTATCCTGCTGCTACAGAGGACAAAAAAAAAGCTCTGGCTCATTTAGATTTTTTAAACCCACTTTTTCATCGCAGGACGCTAAGCCCAGGACACAACGCCATAACACGCAGACAGCAGAAGGACAGAAGAATGTTGAATGACGTAGTCACTCAAAGCAGCTTTTCCCAACATTTTTCATCCAGTGAGTCAGACTACTAGAAAAGTAACAGCAACAGGCGTCTAATCTGGACGCCCTTCTAAGACTTACACTTCAGCTAACATGAGAACAAGAGACATCAGTCATGACACTTCAATCGGTTTACATCAAATGTTGAGTAACTTTAACAGCTGTCAGGATGATCACATGATTAACCAAAGAGTTAATTTACCCGACATCTGCCAACTGATCATTCTTAAAAAAACTTTACTCAGTATCTTTTTTCTGAGAAAATGTTTGATTGTAATATTAACATTGTTAAATATGAACTCTTTGCTTCTGCTAATATCTTTATGATCATGATCACATGTCGCAGTCTGATAAATTAAGGCCATAGTCTCATGATGACAGAACAACGCCCCCTACAGGACAATCTGCGATCTGTAAACACGTGAAGTTGAGTCTGTGAGAAACTCAGGAGCCGTTCCAAAAGCCAAAGGGTCAAAGACGGGGGAGGTGGGCTGCGACGATTACCTAAATAAGACGCTCCAAGCGAGTCTCTGGCCGTCTGGAAAAGCACTGGCTCGTGAACTGAGGGCGTGGTCACATCCACAGTGGTCCAGGCAACACTGTGGGAGGAGCCACAGGCCACTCGAGTGATTTTCTGTCCCTCCAGACCCTGCACCAGGGTGGGCTTCCTGTTCACTGTGGTGGTGCCGTTGCCCTGCTGCCCGTGGTCGTTGTCACCCCACGCATACACCTGCAGACAAACACAAAACACACAAAAAAAATCACGTCTCCTTTAAATACATGTGAAATCAGAGGCTACGTGAAAATATCACTGCTTTTAAAATGACATTTTTCATCCTTTCACATGTACTGCTAAACTATAAAACACACTGGGACAAAAACAAGCCACATTTGCAACTTCTTCCAGTGATCAAGTACTGAGTAGCCGCCTCTCGTCATTGGAACCGATGTGCCGACATTATTACACTTGACCTGATGGAAGCTATCACACCAGGTGGAATAAGCTGCGTAACAGTGAAGGTCAGAGAGCCAACAAATAAACTCCAGCTACAGGAGAAGTTCACTCATCCTGATCAGTGCCACGGCAGCGGACGAGCAGAGAGCCTGAGCTTCATACAAACCTGTCCTGTGTCCGTGACGGCCAAACAGTGCAGAGCTCCAACAGCAACATGGATGATCTTTTTGCCCCTCAGGCCCTCCACCATCTGGGGCTTCCGTACATGCACATCGGTGCCGTGGCCCAGTCGGAAATAGTCACCTTTGCCCCTGTTTGGAAACAACCATGAAAACTCACGAGACAGAAAAACAACAAATCAACAATGATCACGTTGTGGCAATATCCGTCTTACCACGTCCACACAACTCCAGATTTAGTGAGAGCCAACGAAAACTGAGCTCCACATTCAATCTGACAGACGCCCTGCCCGTTGAGCCTCTCTATGTTCTGAGGGATGTTACAGCCTTCACTGCCTCCACGGCCCAGCTTCCCAAAGTCCCCATCACCCCAGGAGAACACCAGACCTGACAGAAACACACACACACACACACACACACACATTACCAACTGAAACTGAACGCAGCCAAAACACAGTTTCTAAAGAGAATTAAATATATGTTTTGGAAGCTTCGTCTTGTCTCGTTTAAACTGACGAGATATTAAGACTGACAGAAATACCTTCATCAGTGAGAGCGAGAGTTTGAGCATCTCTGCTCCCACAAGCCACCTGGATAACGCGATGTCCCAGAAGCACTTTCACCTAAATGATGAAAACACAGCAATGCAGATTTGTAGATTGATTTATTTAAAAAAAGTCACAATGCATATCAATGAACATCTGCATGGAAATATGCGATTATAGCCTGTGGCTAATTTCCATCCCCAGCCAACTGGCAGGCCAATGCCTGCCACACAACCCACACATCCCATAATCAAAAAAAAAAGTTAAAAAACAAAACAAAAACAAAAAGGACAATAATTTCACTGACAACAAGCCAGAAATTAAAGGACTACAGAAAACAGATGTTAAATGCCTGAAGTGTTCAGGTGCTTAACTGCCAAAACACCAACGTACTCACGTTACTGCACAGAGAAAATTTTACGTGCTAGTTGAGCTGCGCGTCCCTGTTGCACGAGCCCGTAAAGTGCAGGTGGACACCGCACGATTTTTGGCACATACAGACGTGTGTGTGCAGGTAATATTAAACTAGGTTAGCATACGAAGATGTATCATACACGTTCTGCATGCAGAAATACATAAGTTGTGACGGTCTGCCTCGTCATTGTTCTCTCACCACGTAGTTCTCTGCCGGCCACGAGTCGCCTCAGTTTGGCTGTTTAGTTTTAGTTATGTTTATTGGTCAGTTGGTCATTACTTAGTCTGAGGTGATACAAGTTTCTCTTGTTCAGTTGGTAATACTTTGAAATGTTAACTTGTTTATATTGAACTTTTTTTGTAAAATAAACTTCCTCTCAGTCGCTAATCCTGAACATGTGTTCCTTGTTAGTTGTGGTCACTTCTGTGGATGACTACACCCACTCACACCGGCTTCTGCTGTGCACACATACGGATTTTTTATCTAAGCATTTACATATGTGACTAAAAACATTTTTCTGTACCTCGTACAACCCCAGTTCAAAAATACTGAACTATCCCTTTAATAGCAGCAAAAAAATATTACAACAATGATCCTGCACAACTTCGCGCTGCATCAGATTATGACTTCTGTTATTGTTTTGGTTGAAAGGCCTACAGATGCAGAAATGACCAACTGTGCTTTTCAACGGCAAACAAAGCGGTGAGTTAGGAGACACAGACGTACCAGTTTAGGCCTCAGCTGAGTCGTGTTGTCCCCATGTCCGAGGCGGCCATATTCTCCCAAACCCCAGCTGTACAGCTCCCCACTGGAGGTGATGGCTGCGCTGTGAGAGCTGCCACAGGCAATGTCACGGATTCGCTTGGTCTTCAGCGCCTCAATCAGCCGAGGCTTGTCGCAGTTCCTAAGACAGAAACTCACTTTTCTTCACTCACACCGTTAGAACAATTTGTCCACAAGACTGCAGAATAAGTCAAACTACGCTGTGATATGAGAGGTCACATTGTGCCTGAAGTCATGATTTAGAGAAGAGGCATAGTTATATGTAATTGAAGTGAATCTCAGCAAGGTAACGTACATTCTGCTAAAGTGTCCCAGTTTTCCATCATCTCCTTCTCCCCAGGAGAACACCTTCCCATCCACAGTCAGAGCCATGGCGTGTCGGCCCCCAGAATGCACAGCAACCTTCTTCACTACGTAGTTACTGAGTGCAGTGATCTGACGAGGGATGGGAATGGTCCCGCTGGACAGACCCAGGCCCAGCCTGCCGTTAGTGGCCTCTCCACATGCGTAAATCTTTCCCTCGACCGTCACTGCAACAGTGGCACAGTGATTACACGGAGCATACGTACCGGTCATATGAGAACATTACCTGCAACAACATTCGTGACAAACCTGCAAAAAGGCTTTTGGAACCACCGGCCACTTGAACCACGTTGAGCGCAGACAGAGTCTCAGAGAAGGACGGCACTTTGATCTGTGAAGGTCACAAACAAAACTTCAGCCCCGCTTCCACTCAGCCATACAGTTCGTATTCGTACCGTATGAGGAGCCGCGGCTCCTCGCCAGACGAGAGCAGCCGGTCTGCTCGCTGCTGCAGGCCGACTCCTCACACTGTCACCGCGGAGAAAACTGAGCAGTGAACTGATGATCTGTGAGGCTTTTTAGAGGTTAAACTCTGGAAGGAATGTTTCTGTGGCATTTTAAAATATAATTTCTTTAAAGAAAGTAAATCTCTCAGATAAAATCTCTAATTGTAGCTGCTACGTGAGTTTGTCTGAATGTACAGTTAAACAGAACACTGCTGCTGCCTCTGAGGCTCTGTATGTACAGGTAGCACCACGTTTCAGTAAATAGATACACTGATGTCAGTCTGTATGTCAGTATATTTCCATCAGATTTTATTAAGATACATTTCAGTTTAGATTTTTATTACAGCTACATTATAGACTAACACAAGTCACTGAATATTTGTAAATTATGTTATTTTTGTGAGAAAAAAGATGCGTTAAGTGAAGAATTAAGTTGGGATTATTTAGTCAGGTATGATGCTCACAAAGCTGACTTAGCTGTCACCATCCAGCATAAACCCCGCCTACCAACGTAAGGGTACAGTTGGCGGTGGAAAGGCGAGTAGCTCTATCTCCAGTCAGTGTATTTGACTGAGGTACTGGCTCAGAATCTGCCCGCTGTTCCTCAGGGACGGGTTCAATGCAGAGAACACATTTCATTGTACATTGTGTGTATACGTGACCAAGTAAGTACCTTTACCTCTACCTTTAAGTCAGATCAGTGTACTGTTCCAAACTGTGACATACTGAACTAAAGCGCTCAGTGGAAACAAGGCTTTAGGGAAGCAGCAGCACCTGAGCATCGGACTCATCATCCGTACCCTCAGTCGTTAAGTAAGAGCGCACACGCACATCCCTAAAACCAGCTTATCAAACAGTCAGCACACTTTGTTATCAAGGATATTATCATTAAAGAAAAAGAGAGAGAGAGATAAAAATAAAACAAGGCTTTCCAAAAAAAAAAAAACTAAAACTGTAGTGTAGGTTTACAAAACTAACTAAAACAAAATTATAGAGAGAATAAAACTGAGAAAAAAAAGTTTGGTATGCATAAAACACACTTTTTTAGATTTATACAGATTAGGCATTATGTCCAACACCGACATCAACCTTCAGACTATCCTGTTGATTTCTTTGTCTCCGTTAATCCCACATCAAAAGGAATTACATCCAGTCTTTACAACCTTATTCTAAAACTGCGCCGCTCTTCAATGGAGACTATAACGACGGCCTGGGAGCAGGACCCGAATTTTCTTTTACTGAGGACACGTGACTTAATTCTTAATCAGATACATTCCTCCTCCTTGTGTGCTCGTCATGCACTTTTGCAGTTTAAAGTCATTCGTCGCATTCACATGTCCAACACCAGATTAGCCCGAATTTATCCCTGTGTGGACCCGACATGCGAAAAACGTGCAAGCGGCCCTGCCTTGTTTGTCCGGATGTTTTGGTCACGTCCCTCTCTGGACATCAGTCTTTCAGAAACACTTAATCATCATACTGAGCCAAATCCTGTGATGACGGTGCTGCCTTTCACTTCTTTACTTTCTCAATGAGCTGTCTTACTTCAGTGGAAGAATCCTGCTCCTCCTTCCCATTCCCAGTGGATCACAGACATTCTGTTGTGTTTGAGTCTGGAGAAAATACGTTATACTATCCGGGGAGTAGCGAGTAAATTTCAAAAAGTTTGAAGTCCCTTCTTAACATTTCCCCCTCTCCCCTTCTCTTGTCTTCTTCTTAAATCTGCCGTCTTAATCGTATTTATTAAGTTAATTATCAAATCTCTGTGTTTCTGTTCTGTAGTTTTCAGTAGTTTCAATGTGGTCAGCTGTGGTAGGCTGTATGTGTGTATGTGTGTATGTGTGTTTGCTATCGTTGGGGAGGATGTATGTGCTGTATTTGTCGGGGGTGGGGTGGGGGGGTTCGATTTCTATTGTACAATTTTATTCTTTGAGCTTTTATTATTGTCAATAAAAAGACCTCGGAAAGAAAGAAAGAGAAAATATCTGTAGTTTTTGTTTCCGTCATGGTATCCTGGATGATATAGATATATGTTCCCTCTCTCCCCCGCCCCCTTCCTGTGGCGTGCCAGTCTTCCAGTTGGTCCACGCCTCTCCAAATAAACCAACCTGGCTGGCATCATCAAAAACTAATGAAAAATGCCAAACTATTAGAGCCTCGCTTGTTATATTATTAAAGACAGAGTAGGCTTCAGTGTTACAGATCTCATTCATCGTTGGAAAGTAAACTTGCATGTAACTGAACCTCTGCACAGTTTTAAAGACTTGTTCTGTATTTGATACTTAAGTTTCATGCTAATTTTAGTTCTGTTTTATTAAGTTTTAAAAAGGAAAATATTACTTGTTAGTTCACAATTTTTTTTAATAGTTACTGGTTCCTAGCTAATCTTTTTTCCTTACACAAGATGTGAAAAGTGTTGTTCAAACGACCTGCGTCCCTTTATAAAAAAGGATGTGAACTGAGGCTACTTGAGTCACCGGTTAATGAAACGAAGCTGCACCTTTGAACCCTTGAGTCCTCCCAGCTGGTCCTTGTCATTCAGCCCCCACACAAACACTTTGGTCCTGATTGTGGCAGCAGACTCCAGTCCTGAAGACTTCTTCCGAGCGAGGCTGAAGGACGAAACAAGAACACACACGGTGAGATCCTGGATATAATTCATGCTTTTGTTTTGATTGTGTGAAAAACAATAACAGCTGTATCGGTACTTTACGCTGCTGAACGGATCGAACACACTCTTCATGTACCTTCATGATCCTTAAACATATTAATCTTGCATAGTGACACTAGGCCTTGCACCTGTGAGCATGTTGCATATAAATTTATTCAGTTCTTAATTCTGGCTCATACATTAAAATGTGAAAATGCCGACAGACATAAAGACACACAGACTGGCACCAGCACAAACCCCCGACACACTGACACAAAAATGATTCCTCATCCTGTCGTACCTTCCAGTGGCAGTTTTGTCATCATCCTCTTCTTCATTGTCCGACGCCAGGAAAGGCACCGTGGCCAGGTCTTCATCCTCGGCTCTGATCCGCCCCACGATGCTGAGTCCATGAATCTTGCAGTCTATACCAGAGCTGCGGCACTGCTTGATGGCAATCTCGATGTATCTGTGATACTAGAGAAAAAGACATAATTTCAGTTATTATTATTTTCAAGGCAACAAATACTGATTAGAAGGTGATGTTTCAAACCAACCAACCTCAGTACAGTCACTGAGCAGAAGGACGGTGGTGTCTGTGGGATTGATGTTGATTGTCTTCAGCTCAATCAAGTTGTTCAGAGAGTTTCCACCTTTACACAGAGAAAAATCTTTTTTAGGGCCCCACCGACGAATCCGTTTGCTGATATTATTTGCCGACTGTAGTAAATCAGTGTCGGTGTGCATGTTGTCTGATATAAGAACAAATATTAGCACAGTTTTTAAGGCTGGAAAAAATGTTTGGACTAATGATTTAAAATGTGTAATTAGGAAGTTTGTCCAGCAGACAAATTGTTATTTAATAACTAATAAGTGAGGTGTTTCCAGTTCAGTGCTCTGATATGTGGAATAAAATTTGTTCAAATGTAAGATATCCTGCCTCTGCTAAATGTCTTTGTCACACAAATTTGATAACCACATTCAGTCGATATAATTTATTTATCAGCTGATGTACCAGATATCTGAATTTTCTTACTCCTCAATTTTGGTATCTGCATTGGCCCAAAAAATCCCTTACCGGTCAGGTTCTACTAAAACAATTCCAAACACGAAAATGTTGAGAACAGTCTGCTGCTAAAACAAGAGGAACTTTTTGAAGACCTAACCGATTACAAACACAGAACAGAATTTTCTAAAGGCAAACATTCTGAGCATGCATCCAAACACAGCAACCAAATCTCCATGTGGTAAGTTCTTTCAGAAATAAACCAAGTCTTCCCACCTGAAACCACGACGAGTGACGGCATGTAGCTGCTGTCCGCTGGATCCACAATCATCTTCAGCCTGTGCACCAGAACATCTGGGAAGAGCTCAAGACGAATCCAGTGCTGCAGGCAAACAATGACAGACACTGTCAGGTGATCCCGCTGCACTAAACACAGTCAGTCAGCTTTTTAGAGAACGCAATTCAATCTCCTGCCTTTCCCTGCGAGCCGGAGGACTGCCAGCACTGATCACTGCAGTCAATGAGACGGGAGGCCTGGTACACGCAGGATGAGGCATTGAGGCTCTTGACAGCTCTAGACCAGTTGTCAATCAGCATCCCTCGCTGGCTGCTGTGGTGCTTTTTAAGCTGTTTTCCTGAGCGGCCACAGAACGCTGGAGGCTGGCCTGATGGTAGAAAAGATGAGCAACAAGTTCATGCACATGAATAAACTCGTACATACAAAAACACCACAGGTACTACGTGGGTGAGTGGAGAAAATACTCAGACGCAACTGCGTGACTAACCGGGCTCGTTGATTCTACCAAACGAATGTCTGGTGTTGTGTTTGCGGGTCTTGAAACAGTTTTCACAGAAGTCAAAGTCGTCACAGTTCCTACATTTGAATCTGGCGCCGTTTATCGGGAACATCTGGCAGCCGTCACACCTGCAGACAACACAAAGTGTTAAGTGAGCAACATGTTGAGACGCAGAGTCGGGCTGACAGACGCCTTAAACACGCCCATACCTCACTCCAGGGTGAACACTGGGCACCAGCTCCATTTCAGACAACAAGCCGGTCCAGTGGGACTGCTGCGGGAAGTCGACTATCACGTCCTTTCCATTGGCACTAAAAGCTGTAACAAACCAACAAGCTCCGTCAGCAGAGACGACAGTAGATTCAGCGCACAGCATCTTTAAATGAGGTATTTTGTAGATTGCAACTAGAATCAAAACTGTAAGGAAAGTAAGTTTAAAGGCTCTGAGAACGACGTACCTTTCACAACCCCGACACTCCTGTGAGTGACAGAGCCCCATTTGTACTTTGGCGTGGTGACTGTAGGCTTAACCCTCACTTTGTCGCCGATCTTTATGTGAGAGGGAGAACTTTGAGGTGGGAATCCTAGAGAGAGCAGATGAAGACCCAACACATGTCAAAGGTTTTCTAACTCTGGGATTTCTCTGGCTGCGTGTGCATTTCGTAATGGCTCCACTGCGGAATAGCTAACCCGTCATCTGTTAAACACCCACTGGCTGCGTTTCAGAGCGCAGAGCAGCCCGACAGAATCACACGTGACCGCGGCCTCTGAAAACCTCTGATCTGTTGACTCCAGGTCTGGCTCTGCACATAATGATGTTTTGTTTATGGAGTTTAGTGAAATACGTTCTGGCTGTTTTATTCTGAAAATTTGCCGCGTTTTGATGTTGTATCTGTGTCTGACTTCCAGTCGAGCTCAGTCTGCTCTGTGCTGAAGTGCTGCGTTGTGCTACAGCACCTGGCAGAAACAGAAGCCTTGTGTATCTGCTGCGGACGTCTCGGGATCACCGGAGCTGCAATGGGGTAGACCTGAGACGCAGCAGAGCCAGTAGAAGTGCACACACACTGATCAGAGTGAAACCTATCAGCTCTGCTGCCGTGACGGAGCGGAGACAGACCTAACACATCTGAACGGCACACACATGTTGAAGAAAGCGAATAAGAAACAATGAGCACCAGAAAGTAAGTCCAGCCTCGAGTACGAAGGAAATGTACAGCGCCGCAAAGTTGTTCATGTTCTCACTGTTAGACGTGGAACCAACTTGTCACATGTTAACTTGTTTGTTGCTCGTTCAGTATGTTCAGCTGAAAAAGAGCATGTACTTGATTACTCATTGTTAATGTCATTATTCGAGTAACATTTCACTACTCATGCAGCTGCACACGTGTTGTTCCTGGCTAAAAGAGTTCAACTCAGCTGCCGTTACGTGCAACATGTCGGAAAAGTCGTGTCCACAAATACTTTGATAGAAAGACGACAACACCGTGCAGAGCAAGACACTCAGCGTTGAACTTGTTTATCACAGAGACACTAATTCCAAGTTTAACCACGTGAGGTCAACAGGCCGTCTCACATCACGTCATTCACTAACGCTGTCGGCGCACATCGTTGTGATGAAACTAAAGCAGAGAAGATTAGCCTGGTGAGGGACAAAAAAGGGACAGCAGCTCATCTCAGCTGTGCATGTTAAGGCACTGATTAGATGGCACAAGCTTACCAAGAAGCTCGATGTGGATGTAGCGAACCCAGTACGTTCCTCCTTTCTGCTGCCAGTCACACTGCACATTTAAGTCATGAAGTCCATCTCTGTCCAGCTTGATCACTTTCCCGACATCTCCATCATACACTTCCTCGTACGTTCTGCAGCACTTTACCATCATTCCCACCTGCAGAGGAGTCACTGACCCATCAGACTTCAGTCATATTTGCTACAAAAAGTTTTAGGAAATCTTTCAAAGCTCTCACCTGAATGTTCTCTCTCACATACACGGCATAATCATCGTTGGTTTGGAAATCGGATCTCTTCTTGAACGTCTGGCTTTCAGTCACCACTGCACCAGGAGGCTGATGTTACACACATCAAAAGCCGTTATCAATCATGTCATGAGGAGAATTTGGCAGGCTGAGTGGCAGGCAACTCAGTCCACTGTCAAGTAGATTAATAACAAAAACCAAAGAGAGCGTAATGTACCACAGGGAATGTCGGCTCAGCCTCCTCCAGCTCCTCCAGCACCTCCTCATCAGAGTATTCGTCTGACACGGTGTCGGCATCTGACAGCTCGGTGACGTGAATGTCTGGATGGTCCAGCAGCCAGCCCACCAGAGCCTCGACACCTGATGAATACACTCAATTATCTCAAATGTTGATGCAGTGACAGATACAGTTTCAGATGCAATAATGATTACACAAGGAAGCATTGAATCTGTTCATAAACTCTGACTCTGACTCTGTGTCAGAAATAACTGTACCTGGGACACCAGAAGCACTGCCTGTAGTTCCAGACAGTGACTTCAAGGCAAATTCAATGTTTTTCCGTGGGAACCCCATCTCCATAAGCTGGAGGACTATGGGTAAGGGAGGGACGGGGGAGGTCTTCTGTTTTTTCTGTTTTGGAGGGCGGACGTGTTGTACGGTGACAGGCGTGGTGGCCTCGCTGGAGCTGCTTTCCTCAAACAGGGGAGAGGACGGGTGGGTGGATTCCACAGCCAGGAACTGACACACTGCCAGAGCTGCAGCCTGAAGACGCAGCCACACACAGAAAACACTGGGGTCAAACCCATTACACCGACTCTGATGTACGCAACATTACCACCGACACTTAACACCAGCAGACTAAAAGATCTATTGACTCACCTCCATCTCTTGCCTGTCAAAAATGGCTTTGATGGGGGAGGGCTGAGTGGCAGCAGACAGCAGCTGCTGCAGGAGGATGAGTGGAGGTAAAGGGCCCTCAGGGGACAAATCGCCCACATCAGGAGACGACACCACTGGATCCTCTGCAAACAAACAACAGGGGCGTTGTGAAAAAGCCTGAACAGAAAAGAAAGTGCTTCAAAATTTTGTTACATTCACCAAGAAGCCATGCACACCAGCGCAAGGTCAGCCGCTGGTTAATCACACTTGGTTAGTTTGTCACCCTTCACAGTCGCTGCTGTGCTGTATCCAAACCACAGCTCATCATGACCAAATGTCCCATCAGCCCACCGACAGAGAGCCACGATGTTTCGCCAAAGCAACATAGAGCTTGACGAGACGTTGCACTTCATTTGGCCAAATAATCATTTCAATCTCATGAAAAAGTTCTGATGAATACAAACGGACTCAATGTTTAAATATAACTGACGTGTATAAAGGTTCTCTAATCCAAGGCTTTTTGGCACTGAAATGGACTAAAAAGCAATAGTTCTCTCTGAAAACCACCCAGACCAGCCCCGCAAATGCACAACCCTTCACCGGGTGAAGTCTTACCACTGGGGTTGGGTCCAACTTCCACAACTGCAGGCTGGGAGAGGATCTGCCTGAGTTTGTCCTGATGTAGGAGCAGCGCCCGTCCTGCCTTTAAAATGTACAGCCTCAGCTGCTGGCACCGCAGCAAATGGATGTCCACCTGGTCAGCTAAAAACACAACGGGTTCAACTGAGTTTGCTGGAACAGACCGCCGGTTCTGAACACTGAATCAAAGCATCCTCCACACATTAAAACCTTTTGTCATGGTCATTATTTTTAATAAGAAACGACGGGATTATTGCTCAGAAGAACAAAACGATGTGCATATCCAAGGCACTACTAGTCTAATACAGGCAATGATTTTTGTAAACGATACTTAATGATCTACAACATTTTCATCGTGTCTCTCAGCACCTGTAAGCCCTCGACTGAGGGACTTCTTCATGTGTTGTTTCTCCAGTTTACTTCCAGCCAGGCTCACCAGCTGGGCCCAGACTGCCAGCATTGAGTCTGTGAACGGCAGGTTCTGCACACTGAAGGTCACTGCAGGCAGCTGAGAAACAGGACAACAGCAAAGAAAACTACGATTATATGGATGATCAACTTGATTAATGTGCAAACTGTGTGTACACACGAGCATCTGCAGACTTCTGTACCGGTTTGAGGTGGCTGAGCAGGCAAACCCTGCAGGTCCTCATCTCATGAAACTGGACGGTGATGCGTCCTTTCGGGGTGATCCGAGTGACTGTTCCCTCGCCATATTCCTCATGAAAAACTTGGCCTCCCAGCCTGAGGCGCCCATCAATCCCTCCAATGACTGCCAGCACTGCCATCAGACTGCCCACTCGAGGACCCTCCGAATCAGGAAAGTACTCCTCCAGGAAACACTGAACCAGAGAGAGGGGACACTTACAACCACCATTTTGTGGGACTGATTTTATCCACAAAAGCACTCATGCAAATTAACTTAATTAAAACGAATGAACGTTGCGTTATACTGCAATAATTCTTACTGTTTCTGACTGGCAGCCTGCCATGACATCTCCAACGGAGCTCAGCTGAGCGTTGATGTAATCATTTATCATGCTGTTCCATTGGCCAAGAGAGTGCAGAGTGCGTAGGACAGAAACAATCTCCTCAGCCAGTGTGCTGCTGTGAGTGGCTGTAAGAGATGCCTGAGGGCGGGACTTCCTCCTGCGCAGGGAACCCTCTGTGTGGAGGAAGAAGCCATTTCAAAACACGCAAGACACTAAAGAAACACTCCCACAAACATCATATTCACATTAAGTGCCCGAGTATGATTTATCATCTTACCTCTGAGGAGCGGCAGGTCTGACGAGCAGGTGCTTAGCAGGCTTCCCAGGAAACTGAACAACTTCTCCACCAAGAACTTCATGTCCTGAGAGCGCTCCGTCTTGTCCCATGAGGGCAGGACGGCCTGCAGGAGACGCAGTGCCAGAATCTGGAGACACAGAAGCAGAACAAGAGTTACTGTTACATTTTTATAAATGACTCGTAAATCAGCTGCACACATTAACAGGCAAGTTCACTTTTCTGTGGTTCTCCCTCATGTGATTTTTTTCTACAGAACCCCCAAAATAAAATATATCATCGCCAGCACGAGCAGCACATTCGACACAATCATTGTATCTTACCTGTCTCTGCAGAGTAATGGCATTGAAGGACTGGTGTCCCTCAACAATTCGGATGAGCAGGCTAATCCAAGCAGACGTGCTCAGTGTGCTGCACATCTGGGGCATGAGAGCGATGCTGCGTATGAAGCCCAGCGTACACCAGCTCCTGTGCTGCTCCCGAGAGACCAGCCTGTGGGAGTGACAGCCTGCAAGCACAGATGGTTCAAAATCCACTCAGAAAAACACAACAACTTGTCTCGCTCTTCATTAACATGGCGGTGCAGCTACCTGATTTGTCATTAGCTCCACTTTCCACGAGCATCCTCAGCAGTCCACAGAGGGTCCGCGTAGCATCTGTCTGCAACACCTCTGCATAGATCCCAGCTGACAGAGACAGAGTTTTCAGCAGATTCACTGTGCTGGTTAGCATCATAGCTGTCGGGTGGCTGCTCTTCTCCATCAGCTCACCTTCTGTAATGACGAGAGCAGATCGTAGAGTTCATTAATCAAACCTCAAACTGTGCTATAGTTGTGGGGATTTGTGCAGAGGCAATGCAGAGAACTGACCTGTGTCGTCCTCCGTGTCAGAGTCCTCAGTGGGGGGCTGAGCGGCTGGTGGCGGCTCTGCCAGTTTAAGGTCATATTTACCCTCTTTGCCCATCCTGTAGGAGTTGGTGCTACTCGTATCCCACTGGACCCTGATCCAGCCGTCCTCGCCCAGCTCCCCGATGACCCGACCGAGACCAGGAGCTGGTCCATCCTGGACAGAGCATGCACAGGGTCAAACGCCACACATCAGGTTTTATTCTTCTAAGCTTTAGTTAGTAATTACAAAGCAATAATCTGTCCAAAATCCAAATTCAGGTACCTGATCTCCCCATTTCCAATCAACCCCTCTCATAACCCTGGTGCCTATCTTCATCATGGCAGCCAGCTCAGGGCCGGAGGCAGGTAGGGGGGCGGGGGCAGCCTCCTTTCTGGACTCTTCCAGGACTGTTGCTGAGCCTCCCAGTCTAGATAAACTCAGATCCTCCTCACTGCTGTCTGTGCTCGGCCCTGGAGATACAAAACCACGAGACTTTAAACATCTCCATCCAAAATATGGCTGCAACCACCTGCTTCTGTTTCAGGCAGCCCATATGTTCTCACCTATGAGCCGCAGTACGCTCTGTGTGAGGGCCAATACACCAGAATTTAGCAAGAGGCTCAGGCTGTTGGACCCATGTTTCAGAGACAGCATGTGTATCATGGACAGAAGGAAGCGGGCCTGTGGAATGGTGCCGAGACTCGGTCCTGCCGGGTTCTCATTGGTGATGGTCTGCAAGGGAACAGGCTGCACACCTGGTGACAAGGACAGGTGGTCAGTTAGTTTGTGTTTGTAAAAAAGGCAGAAATAGAATTACTACTTCACAGTCATATGCCTCGATTACATCAGGTTACAGTTTACATCAGAGTTTGTCCAGACTTTTGACACATGCAGTGAAGATTTTAAATTAATTGTATGAAGCATCTGTAGTTTGCTTTTTGACAAAATTATCTACATCTTGACATGATTCCAGAAGTGAGAACAAGGCTTTCTTCACTTAGAAGATGAATTTATATCAGACTGAAGTCCTTCTACCTTGGACACTGCTGCAAAGAAGCTACACAAACATGTGCAACTCGGCAGGTCAGAAGATCTAAACAATCAGCAAATTTTCAAGATGGAAATCCACAATTAATGTCGCCTGCTCAGCATAAGACCATAAAAAATATAATTACAATTTCCCCTTCAGTTCCTGAGTAATGTCAACAAAGACTAGAAAAGTGTGTTTGCGGTGTGTGCTGAAAGCACTGTTTAAATAAAACAGGGAGTTCAGATTTATCTGAATTATCATATTATCAAAGAATAAGTAGCACTGTGCAGAAATATAAAAATGGGATGCAACACATGCAGATGCATTGAGGATCATTTTGCATTTGACTCATCATCAAATTGTAAGTCCAGTGAAGATTCACACCTCTAGCTGGCACAAGAAAGTGGTTTGTGAGGGTAAAGGGACCTTTTACTTTCAAAATCTAAACACTTGAACCTTCAGTCCAAGTGGAAGTCCATTAAAAAGTAGCAGGGATACTTCCTTCACGATTATGCGACAACAACTGACAACAGTTTTCCGACATGGCTGCTCACCGAGCTCTTTGAAGCGAGCGCTGGCCTCCAGCAGGATGTTGCGAACATTATGGATGGCCCAGGAATACAACTTGCCAAAGGTCACCTCCAAAAGCATGCGGTTGAAGGGCGGGATCAGATCCACATCCTTAAGGCAGTCAGACAGCGGCTCTCTGAAAAGGACGTTTAAGAAATTAAAAGGCCAATTAAGACCGAATGACATACTGAAGCTAAAACATTGTTACATCATTATTAGGAGCTTTGGACATTTCACATAAGGACACACAAACTGCAAAGTCAACTCACTCCACAGGTTCAGGGAAATGTCTTGTTTTTACCACCGGTGTGACATGTTGACTTACCCGATGTTGGTCCCTTCCGGTATGACCCTTTGCCAGCCACAGAACATCGCATACTGCACAGACGGCAGCAGGAAGCTTTTGGAGGCCAACTTCAGCATTGTGTCGATGCCCTCCAGTCTCACCTCAGCCCTCTCCAGCTAAAATCAGACACTTCACATTTGTCATGCTTTTTCTTCAGAAGCTAACATGTAAATCAAATACATCTGCTCCGTTTCTGTGCTTTCTGCTTCATCACAACGACTCCTTATGAAGTCGGTGTTGATCTGTTGTTTTCCATCACCTGTTTGAGAAGACACTTCCTCATTTTCTCCACATCGAGGGGCTCCTCTTTTAGTGCAAACTCTACAATGGTGGCCATGAGGCTGGACTGGGAGAAGGCACCCTGAACGCTGTGTTTCAGCCACCGGTACTTTTGCACATTGGCCACAGTGTTGAGGAGTGGATGCCACTTGTCCTGCTGAAAAACAATACAAGAATGTGAAACTGCACAAACACAGACACTGTGGTGTCTGCATCCTACTAGACCTGCATCAGTCTTCACTATTACAAAAATATATATTCCAGAAGTCAGTTACATTTTTTTATCTCATTAAAATATTTTGATAACTGAGTCTCATTGAATTGCCTTTGATGTCCTGCTTGTGGGTGATTTCCTGTCTCCAGTTGCGGGGCTGATGTGGACATTAAGTTCTTCTTCATTGGTCCCTTCATTCTCCAGCTTTGGCTCCTCAATGTCAGCAGACTCTGACTTCTTAGGCACTAAAACCAGAATACAATTACAAAAAAACAAATGTATGATAAGAAAATGAAACGCTATCACTGTGAAGTAGGTCAGGAAAAACTCACCTCTTTTTTTCCTGCGATCCCTGATCAGCTTCTGGGTGATCCTCCTCCAGCGCGGCTGAGAGCTCAGCAGCTTCAGTTTGGATACTATGGAAAGGTCATTGCTAACAGCCGGACGCAGCTCATTAAACAGGAAGCGCAGACGCTCGATGACAGGGGCACACACCTCTTTGTAAGAGCGACCTTGTTCCTGATGTGTCTACAATAACAAAAATGGCATTTACATGTCAGCCTCATTCCCCTTTGTGTCACAATATTACCAGAACAAAATTCTCCACAGAGGAATTAACACAAGCTCTTGTGTTACAGTCCACACCTTACAAGCAGCAATCACACCTTAATTAAAGAGCACTTTGCCTGGTAGACCATCCGGCACACGTCAATCACAGATTTTGGGAGGGACCTCTGTTTCCCCTGGTCCACACCCAAGGCACACTGGCTGACAAGTGAAAGAGCAATGTGACCTGTAACAGAAAGAGATTTTACACTCAATTGCTGCACAACTACAAATCATTTCAAGTGTGAACAGTTGTTGAGGAAAGTGCTGGTGACTGTGGGTGTGCAAAGAGGAAAGATTTCAATACATTTTTGCATAACTGATAACAATGAAAAGCCATTTCAATAGTGAAGTGAGCCAAAAATTAGCCTCTAATTCCTCGTCAAATAGCCTGTCTGAGAACAGTTGCTAGGTTACCGAGGTCTTGGTGTTTGAGCAGGCAGCAGAGCAGCAGGCGACCGACTTCCTCCACAGGGTGTTCCGGAGGGAAGGTGATGGGTGTGATAAGATGGTACTGCTTACAACAACGCTCTATTTGGCAGAGGAAGTCCTACAACGTGCGAACAGAGACAGAACATGAAAGCACGTCTGCATCTTTCAGCTTCATGGCTCCTGTATAGCTACGCTTTTTGCTCTTGAGCTGCAGGTGTCATGTCTGTACCTTCACAGTGTGGTCCTGAGTGTTGTTGTCAGCAATAGCCTGCAGGAAAGGCTGCGCGTGGTCGCTGAGAGTAATTCTCCTGGAGTAGAGTTTGGCCTTGTCTGGAGTGGTTGTACCCAGAGAGCTGCAGTGGTCTTCATCCTTCTCTTCGTTGTAGTTGTAGTGGATCTGACTGGTCTGAAGGCCTCCGGAGAAGATGGAGGACTGGAGCCATTCTGTGCAAGGACACACAGCATTAAACCAATTCAAATAAAATACAGAGTCTGGCAAAAACACACCTTCATTTACAAACCATGGGCTTATAAAATCATTGAACTCACTGGCACATTCAATCTCCATGGGGGACAGTGGGGTGCTTTTGGCCAAGTAGGAGGCGTGGAGACCCAGCAGCAGCCCCAAATTCCTCTCTGTGTCAATAAGTGGGGAGGAGAGACTGCTGAGGTCTGGAGTGGTGACTGTCTCCTGGTTAGGCTGTAGATGATTTAAAAAAACAAAACAAACAAACAAAAAAAAAACAGCCAGTCAAAATACCAAAGAGTGTAACCAATTATAAATATGAAGAAGTTAATTTAGAAAGTTTGCGTTTGGTTAGTCGGTACCTCCATGTATTGGCCAACGCAGAAGGCCTGCATCGACTCCCTGGTGTCCTCAAACTGCAGAGCAGCTTCCAACGCGACCACTGGGTCCTCTCCTGCGAACTGAGCTGCAAAAGCAGAAAATAATACAACGAGATCTGAAGTCAGTCAGTGACTGAAGTGAAAAGTTCAAAGTCAATCGGACTCATTTTGTTACATCTCATTACCCAGAATACTGTTTCCTGTGAGCGACTGTGACTGAGCCTGGAAGTCCTTGATGTCATAGACCTTTCCGTCAATGACAGTCCAGAAACCTCCGTCTTTGTTGTGGTTCTCCAGGTCAGCTTTGCGAATGAGGGAAACCTCCTCATTGTTCTTAGAACTCTGCCCAGTGAAGAAAGATCCTGTCACAGCAGTAGAGGAGCTAATTACAATCCAAACCAACACGCAGTGGGTATCTTCTAATCTTCACCTCAAGGATTAGGGTTAGAATAATTTCCCATCAGTGACACTGTAAGACACAACTGCTGTCATACCCATAATGCCTGGCCAGGCCAGATCCTCATTATCATCCCTCTCGTGTCCAGGGGCCAAGTGATTGAAACGGTCAAGGTGCTCCAGGAGTCCAGCCAGGAGAGGAATAGAACCGGTCTCCTGCATGAGACTGGCATCAATGGTCAGGAGGAGGACAATGGACACCACCAACTCGGGCAGCAGCACTCCTGTCATACAAGAAACACCAAGGCATCTATAACGTCACACAAATTCTTTACAGGCATGCATGCAAGTCATGTGGCACAATGACAGAGCGGGATTACCCGTCAGATCTCCTTCAATAACACGAGAGACTTCAGCAAAGTGGCGACGACCAGTAGAGGCGATACTTGTAGCCACTGGGAGGATGTCTCCAATGTGAGTGCACAGCAGGGCAATGTACTTTTTCAACAGGGAGCCGACACCTAGAAGCTCCGGATCTGCAAAAACAACGGATCAAATATTACCCATCAAGAGCTCATTGTCAACTTACTCTCATCTGCACAGCTAGAAGAAAAGACGACTCACTGTATCCATTGACGTTCTCTGTGCCGTTGACACCCAGGTAGAGTTTGCTAACCAGCAGCCTTTGGAAGCGCAGCAGCAGGTCCAGCGATGCAGAGCGCTCCTTGCTGACATGCTCTGCCTCTAAATAGTTGGAGATGCGCCGAGCAACATCCTTCAGCCTTGCAATGGTCTGGGAGGCGATATTCCTGCAGAAAACAAATGGTTAAATCAGCTAGCAGACAGCAGGATGTCGCTGGTATGGCTGTAGCCTGAGCGGGTGCAGCAGCAGGTACCTCAGCAGCTGCTGTACAAGCTGCACCAGAGGCAGGCTTTGCTTCCCCGCAGCCTCGTAGATGCCTGTGTTAATGAGGTCTTTGTCCAACATGGTGCGACAGCGGTGCATGGTGGAAGCGTTGGCCTCCTGCTCATCGATCTCCTTCTCTTTCTGAGCCTCCTTCTTGGCTTCAATGTCCTGCCATGAAGAGAAATGACAGAAGTGTGACTCCAGTGAGTGGGTTCCTTCAGGACATCAGTGATGTGGATGCAAAGGATTTAAACCACTGAGGTCTAATACTGTTCATTAGTTAGAGTTCAATGGCAGTGCTACGATAATACAAATAAGCTTAGAGTAAACGTATCATGAGAAATGTGTAAATGAGGCTGAATACAGTATGTGAAAGTGATGACTCAGGCATTTAACACACTGACCTGTATCTCAGCAGTGATGGCCGCATTCAGTGCAGATTCCAACCCTCCATCAGCCATTAAACTGCTGACCAACAGGTCAATCATGAAGCGACGGCCAGGACTTACACTCATTTCATTTCCGGATGCTGGAAAAAAACGTCAGTCTCAGTGTCTCCGGTCTGCCCACTTTCTCACTTTATTACATAGTTAATGGACTATTAAGTGTCCATTATTGTGTTTAATCAGTGTTAGCAGATGTTTGGATTTGCACTCACCAGCATTAGGCAGAAGTGAGGATAATGCTCTCGCTCTTTCCTCGGCAGTGGGCAGCAGCACTGACCAGCCACTCTGAAGAACTGCTTGGGCAGCTGCTTGCACAGTGTTAAGCACCCCAGCGTTGCTCGCAAGCACCACCACCGTTTGTTTGAGGTTGTTAAGCAGCACACTGCCAAGACCCAGTCCGAGCTCCTCAGGATCCATCTGGTTACTGATGGCTGCGTGAAGCTGAAGTGGACCAAAGTTTGAAATTAGGCAACATCATGTTGGGATAAACTAGATGTGAGAGAAGGTGTAAAGATGCCGAACTCTATCGTTAGCAAAAATTCAAAGCAGCAAAAAAAGAACTGACGCATTTCTACTAAAACATTGATGGGCGACAGACTGTCACTTACCTGCAGCCTGAGCAGGTTGAGCGTGGCGACCACCATGCACTCCTTCTCCTGTGGGGGAGGCCAGTCTGAGCTGCCATCCATCCCATCACTGACCTGTCGCAGGAGCAGGTCCAGCTGCTCAAACGTCATCGGGCAAACGTCCACCACAAAGGGCACACGCTGCCCCACAGACCACTCTGAGCACGAGGACCAGGCGAAGCTCTGAAAATGAAAAAAAAAAACACTCAGCCAACATGTTTTAGATTTCAGAAGCATTTAAAAATCATCAGTGACAGACACGAAGTACCTGTCCTGGGCCACAGGAGATTCCCACGATGTGTTTGGTGTTGAGCCCAGGGAGTGCCTTTGGCTGCTTCTTGTTGGAAAACAGCGTATCGAAGTGCTGCAGCTTGTCATTGCTGCCCCAGCTGTGCACCTCTCCATCGTCAGTGAGGGCCAGACAGTGTGTCGACCCCACAGCAATATCCACAACTTTCTTCCCTGATGGGAAACAAACAGGCCAATATCAAGCCTTGTATTCTAAATGCTTCTGAGGATAATATCCTTATATGAGACAACAGTCAAACTCACCCTGCAGACTGTCGAGCAGCTTCGGGTAGCGAACGTGCTCGTCTGTGCCGTGACCAAGGCGCTGGTTGTCTCCCTTTCCCCACGTGTACACTTGGCCATCTTTGGTGAGGGCCACTGAAAACTGGCTGCCGCAGCAAACCTTTACGATGTCCAGGTCCTGCAGCTTTTCCACAAGTTTGGGTGTCTTGCAGCCATCGCTGCCTCCCCGGCCCAACTTACCATAGTCTCCATCCCCCCAGGACCAAACCTGACCTGTGAAACACGAAGTGATGTTGCATTGTAAGACTTCTGTTTTAGACTTCTGACGGATTATATGATCAGAAGTTGGGCCCGACCCAATATTGGGTGATAATACGATAATAAGGTATACCGCGGTATCTAAAAATAGCAACGGTATCAGTTTCATTACTGTCAATTTAAAAAAATATGCGCAGCAGATTTTTTTAATTTGTCCAGCACCCATGTATGTGTGGTTGTGTTTTCAATTTAATAGTATTACAATTTGAAACTAACAGCAGCCTTAGCCTATCATGTTTTTCTTAACTGTTGATTCGAGAGAAGACATTACATCGTCACGTGACAGCTCAGGGAGAAAGAAGAAAAGATGGCGAGCAGAGCATTAAGCCAGTTAGTCCCCAAAGAGAACACAACTTCTACAATTTGGCAGCATTTCGGCTTCAGGCCAAACGACAGGGGGGAACCTGAGAATGTCAACGAGGCTGAAGACGGTGATGGCAAGAGATGGAGACACCTCAAATCTCAGGGCGCATCTCAGGATTAATCACCCGCTAACTGCTGCAAGGTTGAATTTGGCCCCGAGTTCAACAAGCGCAAAGGTGTCCACCCCTCCTTCTGAAGCCGAAGGAACAACAGCTAGGCCTTACACACAACCAACAATAATGGGGGCATTCGGGAAAATAACCAAGTACAAAAAGGACCGTATCCGCTGGAAAACCTGTACAGGTGCGCTGACCAAGTACTTGGCAAAAGAAGCGGTGTCTTTCCATACGGTGGAAAAAAGTTGTTTAAGGACATGATTGAGGCCCTAGATGCCCAGTACGAGTTGCCTGGATGGAAATATTTTTCCAAAACAGCCATTCCAGCTTTATACAATAAAGTCAGAAAAGAGGTTCAAGCGCTGCAGTCGGGGACTGATAGTCATTCACTCACAACTGATATGTGGTTGTCAGTTAACATGACACCATATATGTCGCTGACTGTCCACACCGTTACACCTGAGTGGAACCTGGAATCTAAATGCCTCCCGACAACATATTTTCCTGAAAGCCATACAGCGGACAATCTTGCTGCTGCGCTCAGGGACGCGCTTCATGACTGGCAACTTGATGAAAATAAACTTTCAGCCATAACCACGGACAACGCAGCCAACATTGCTGCCGCAATCAGGTCCCTGCTTTGGCCATGGCTCAACTGTTTCGGTCACAATCTGAACTTGGCTGTTACTCACGCAGTACAGGACCAAAGGCTAAAAACAGAGCGCACCCTCGGACTATGCCGTAATATCGTCGGAGCCTTTTCACACAGCTGGCGCCGAAAGCGTGACCTGCATAAGAAGCAATCAGAACTGGGACTCCCACAGCATAGTCTCATAACGGTAAGCCGACATCAATGTGTCATTGGTCTATACAGACAAATCAACACATTCTGTTAGCATAACATTACATACATTACATAACATGGAAAATAATATAATATAGCCTATATTTTTATTTTCAATGACAGGACTGCGCAGCTCGCTGGGGCTCTAAACTAGCGATGGTAGAGCGCGTCCTCGAGCAGGCCCAGGCAACCAGACACGTCCTGTCTGATGACAGAAGGAGCAACCTGTCACTCACCTGGCAGGACACGGATGTCTTGCAGGCTGTTCATAACGCACTGAAACCAGTCAGTGACTTCACTGATATTTTGTCTGCAGAAACCTACGTGAGCGGCTCCTCTATCCTGCCCATGCTCCAGCTCTGCAGGGATGATGTGTCGGCTGTGTCAGATGAGGACGTCCAGTTAACAAAGTCAATAAAAACT
>JAQLOL010014905.1:0-10074 GCA_029783665.1 Naso thynnoides
TTAAATCAAGATTGAAGACTCACCTTTACTCCTCTTATTATAACCATTCTTAGACTGCTTCATTCCTTTTCTTGTTTTCTTTTTACTTTTTTTACTGTTTGGCGCTTTAAACATGTATAATCAATATTTGCACATGTAGCTATGTATATGTGTGTATAAGTATGTATATCTAAGTGTATGTGTGTACATACGCATGTAATTTGTATTTTGTCATGTTACTAGTATGTCTGCCACATGCGTACCTTATTTTAAATTGTGAAGTGTTTTGGGACCATGCTGCATGGTGATTCTACACTTTAAATAAAGACTGACTTGACTTTCCTCCTGCACGTGATGAAAGGCAGACTTTAGCTGCACAGCCTCTGCTAGCAGAGATTAGCAGAGATGTCATCCATGTCGCAATAATGCCGGGTTGCTGAAGCTCACAGATACATGCCTGATACGTACAGTCTTGTTTTCTTCTGTACAATAGTCACATGACTCAGGCACGGCCAATCACAAAGGGTGCCATGCCGGCATCTCCAAACTCCAGAGTTTTCCTTGTCCTTGGTGAGACACGCCGGAGCCCTTAAGACAAAACGAGGACTCGATTGTCTCTAAACTGCCCCGTCAGGTTAAAGCTGCTTCACACCCGAAAGACAAGAGTCGGCAGCTGTCTTCAGAAAAGTGTCAGACAACACAAATGCATTTATGCTTAACCGAAGCGTCAGACACGGTCTGCGGCACAAGCTGTGGTCTCCATGGTAACCAACTGAGTGCTTCTCCGCAGGCCCACGGCCCAAACCGGCAGTAAAATGGCAAGTTTCTCTGAGGTATATTCGTGAAGGCTGACTTGAAAAAGACCAACGACCGGCACACAGGTCACATCCTTTCATGACGACACTTCACAAGCCTTCTGTTTGAACATCTGTGTCTATAGTAAGTGAGCCGGTTGTGTTTGTCTCAGTGTCAGCACAGTGGCCTTCTGTCTAGTTTACAACAAATGACTCGAATCATTTTTCGTCCGCCTGCAGCTCTAACCTTCTCCACCACACAATGTTATCTCTGTGGGCGTGTTTACATCTCGGGGCAGCAGATAACGAGTCGGGGGCCTTTTTAAAAGCTTTCCCTTTCCCTTTGTACTTTTATTTTTAGATCCCTCTCTCTCTACGCCGATGTGAAGGCTGACTCACTTCCAGATTTTTTTCCCACGGTTGATCAGAAATGGCTTCCCCATCTTTGTGTTATCTATATGCATGTGTGTGTGTGTAGGAGACGAGTTTTCTCCAGAGAGACACACCGTCAGTGTTTCCTTTGTTTTTTGAGATGATGACAATCCAATCTGTTCGAGCCTGAGCTCTGAGAAGAATCATCAGTCATGACAACATTCCACCTGAAGACGTAGACACACAAAAAGGAAGAATTTGGAAGAAAAAAAAAAAGAGCATTTGATCATTTTTTTATTGTCTCGCGGTAAAAAGGGGGAAAATCCATTTCTCGATTAGAAGGTGTGTGCGAACAACCCGGCTTACATTGACGGTAATCTCTCATTGTCTTCCCTCCTCTGTCTCCTGCAGCGACTAAACAACTGCCTCCATCACCTCCTCCTCTATTCTTTCATCCCCTTCCTCTCATCCTCCTCTCTTCTCCTCTCCCCCTGATTGTTGAAAGCGGCGGCATTGATCCATCCATCTGTTTGAATGAAGGAGAGTGCTTTGTGTTTAGAGCTCTGTGTTACTGTAGCTCTCCGACGCTGGCTGCCTTCATTACGTGCTGTCAAGATGGTGGGTTTCCAAATTTTCCCAAAAAGAAAAAAAACCCCAAAGCAATCAAAGGTTCCTTTTTCATGAAGCCACAGTTAAATCACTTGTGTTTCTGGCTTTTAGTTTCCTACAAAACTTTTTAATTGCATGCTTTGAACTGCTGTGACTCATACGAACAGTGTTTTTTTCATTTGCGTTTAACAACCTGGGTCACAGACAAAGGATGTGGTTACAGAGCTGTAGGGGGAGTTAAGTGAGCAGATCGCAGTGGACGGTGGCTGACACTCCAGTTTGAAGAAGCAGAGAGTCGTCCTGGCTTGAAAACAAAGTAATGCACTGCTCTGCAGCCGAGACATGTTTGTGTGATTTCCATCTCTACAGTAAAGTTCATGCAAGTGTCATGTATGTCAAATGTGCTCTGAAAAAGTGAGATCCAATTAAAAAAAAAGCTGAATTTTAGTGTCCACAAGAAACTTTTTTAAAATTTATTATAAGAAGTCAAACTTCTCATTTGTTCACTGCTGTCTAATTTTGAGCAGCCACTATCTAATCAAACAGTTATGAACAGACCGAGTATAAGATGTGACAATGAAAATATGAATATGATCTGTTTGGGTTGGAAGTTTTCCTTGGTATCTAAATGCTGAATAAGCAAGAAGCTCGCTCTCTGCACAGGGAAGCAGATTTTTGTAAACGTATGAATGAACCATTTCAGATTTCATGGCAAAAATATCAGGACGTCTCGTCTCTGAAGTGATACCCACGGAAAATCGTTCTTCAGGCTGTTTCACATAACACGGCGTTCACTGTCTGGGATAAGTACAATTTATTGATTGTACTGAGCTCATGTCCATACGCATTAAATGAAACATGTAGGGCTGCAACGATTGATTGAAAAATGATTAACTGATCAATAGAAAATTATTCGCCGACTATTTTGATACTCGATTATTCATTTCAGTCATCTTTCACATAAAAGAGCCAAAAGAATTGCTGGTTTAAACTCTCAAATATGAGAATCTGCTGCTTTCCTGTGTCGTTTACGATAATAAATGAGGAGTCTGTGTTTCGGGCCAATTTATAATTGATAATGAAAAATGTGAGGAGCTGCTGCTTTTCTGTGTCATTATGATATTTAAAGAGGAAGTTTGAGTTTTGGGTCGTTGTTTGGACAAAAGAATCTACGTGACGACGTCACATTGGACTCTGGGAAGTTAAGATGAGCATCTTTCACACTCTTTTGACATTTCATAGAATAAATGATAAATCACTGAAACATGAAAATGATCGTCAGATTAATCTATGATTAAAAATTATTGTTAGTTGCAGCCCTATAGTTTATTCAACGATAGAAAGGACTGATTTAGATCAAAATTAGATGAATTATGATTAACTGTGTTTTTATAATGGTTTACACATGTGGGGGCTGTGAAAGTGGACGCATGACGCCTGTGAACCAGACATTTGGCTCCAACTTTAGTATGACAGAAAAACTAGAATCAAACAGGGTTCAACAGAGGAACGAGCAGAGTTAACGATGGATCTTCTCTCATCGGACGGCCGTCAGCTCACTTCTCTCCTCGACAGTCACTGTAAACCCCCTCAGCCGCTCTGCAGCCCTGCCCTGACCCAACCAGCCAATCAGCATGCATAAAATGTTAATGAGCGTCGCCATGGCTACGGTCACACCGGGGAAACCAGGAGTGACCTTCTCCAGGTCCGCGTTAATGATTAGGAGACCTGCGCTGAGTTCAGTCTGTGTTTAAACCTCCGGAGGTGAAATCGGGCTCACAGAGGCTTTACAATGAAGACACGAGGACAAACAGCCGCCGCGGACGTCACACAGACACACTCATCGCTGACAAGTGTTACTTTATACAAAACATGTGAGGATGGCTGCCGTATGCAAACTGAAGGACAGTACAGGCATTACAGTGAAACACTCATAACAAATGTACACTTGACAGAAAAACACTACAACAATCAGAAAAATATTTGCATTATAGTAACAGTACTCGAAGCGAAGCGTGGCTCCTATTGGTTCATTAACATGCAGCTGGAACATTTCAACATAAACTTCGTTAAATCCAATAAACTGGACAATAATCACCAAAAAAAGCAGGAAAAAAATGTTTCAAAATTAACGTTTTAAAATGAGAAACATGACATTTCACCAGTATGTGTCCACATACTGTGTACATACACACTCTAAATGTGACATTCAAAATTTTCTGTTTTCCTCTGCCATGCTAAAGTGAAGATCTTCAGGTTTCTGACAGTCTTTGGACCAAATCTAGAAATATGAAGACATCACTTGAGCTCTGGGAAAAACGTAATTTGTATTTTTTCATTCTTTTCTTAAGTGTTACAGATTTAGCTGCCAGTTGATTCTCTAAATAAGACAGCCGGCTGATTGTTCTTGTTTTTGTTGCAAATACAACTTCTTACTCTGAAGCTGCACTCCATAATATATTATGTTTTCTATGGTGTTTACGGTATTTTATGATGGCAACTTATACTTATGTAAAATCAAAACGCAAAATCAAGCTTTTAACTCCAGTTGTCAGATTAACAGAATAAAAAACACAATTTTTTTCTCTTTGAAAGGAGTTAAAGTGAAGCAGGAATTCTGCCGAAATGAAAATACTCAAGTATTATCACCTGCAAACTTCTCTGCAGTGCAGAACATTAGGAAACGCGCTTCATATCAGATGACCTCTCAAACATGCAGCGTGTATCACCCGCTGAACCGAGCAGGGACGTGCTGCCAAAACACACAGAAACTAAAACCTCGGCAGCGATTCCTGCACGCTGGAGCTCCCACTCCATCACCCAGCACAAATAATCCAGAGCAAAAGGCTTAAAGAGCGCGAGAGGAACTATTAGCGAAAATGGATGATGTGAGGCAAAATACTGCACTGCAAAAAAGTTCCACTTAACACATTTAGTCTTTGAACTTTCTTTCTTCAAACCCAACAGCAGGCGTGAAAGAGAAGAATCCTATTTAACCGAATCGAGCCGCAGTGGGAGGCTTTTTCAGTTGAAGGTAGAAAAACCAAAATTTAAAATCCTCCTGAATGTCAGAACTTGACCTCACTGAGCACCGTCACAAAGAAGATGTTTTCCCATTCCGGTACAGCAGGGGGCGATGTCTGATCCCTTCACTGAAACCTGACAGGGGAAGCTAGGTTGGATACATCGACAATTCGAAAGCCAGTCGCAGACTAAGACTGACGATCTGCATACTGCATACTGTATGTCCTCCATACTGAATACTAAACGAACAATCAGTATGCAATCCGTTCACACTGCAGTACACAGGCAGGTTACTCAGAATGCTTTACGCTGGGGGGGTAAGAAAGTATTGAAACACATCGATAGTGCAATATTATGTTTTGAAAATTAATTTCCAATTGTGAAAAACACTGTATCGACTTTTAATAAATAGTTTTCACGCAAAGATTTACGGCAGTGGTTTTGTTTTTTTTTATCCCTGGCAGCTTTTTGTGCTGCTACGATATTCTGACTGCACAAAAAATACCTTTTTTCCTCAGATTTTAAGGGAACTGTGGTGTATTCTTTATATAACAGTTTTGTTAAAATAAGATTGACATAAATATTGCATTAGATCACCTTGCTAATGGTATTGCAATATATTGTATCCAGGGATGCCACAATACATCCAGCCCACGGTTCAATCGCTTCGGTCTCGGTACGCATTTTGTGCGTAAGGAGAAATAAAAAGCTTTGTATTTTTTCTAAAATTATTCCTTTATTTGCCTATTAGCTAAAAAAAATCCATTCAGACACACTCGTGTGTTGTAAAATGTCAAATAAATGTGTGTCTATGATAAGGCTGTAGTCTGTCTCTATTTATTTCATTCTTTAGTGCTCTCTAAAACTTTATGTAAAACCTAAATACTGCCGTTCCAAAGTGCGTATTGAACGTGGACGGCGTACCGTACGCTTCAATGTTATATTGAGAATTGTGGCATCCCTGATTGTGTCGTAACCCCTAAACTGTGAAGCATATCAAATCGCACAAACTGTTGGCAAGTTTCTTTTTTTTTTCCTAAAATGCTCAGTCCAGTTTTGGTTGTCACATAGCAGAGCATTGCATTGTGGGAACCAGTAGGCAAGGCAGACTGGTTGGATGCGTACTAGGGAATTTCTCCAATGTGCATACTACAAAATGCCTGTCATTACATACAGCATACTGCATAATACTTTTTGGCCAAATCAGTACGTAGTGCGACCTCCAGCGCGGTGAGCAGGGAGTCTGAAATACCATCAGCGAACTTTCTTCCACCATTTTCTCCCAAAAAAAACAACAACAAACATGTCAGATGTTATTTTATGTTTCACAACCGCTAACAATTTTCAGCCACTGCCAGCTACAAGCTAACAGGCTAACAAACAACATGAAGAAATGAAAGATGCTAACTAAAGTTAGCATTCTGACACATCTGCTGGTCACGCATTAAACTCTTCGTCTGGACTCAAACATGTACGACTCTTCATGTTTCCGCTAATGCTAACCGTTAGCCATCTTGAAGCTAACTGCTGTTGCACTGGTCCACCTGCTCGATCAGGTGTGGTGGGCGGGGCACCAGGATTTGGACTGAGGGATCCAGAGTTTCTCAGTGCAGGAGAATGAGTCCATATGCTTCCCGCCTCTTTTCAGAGCCCATTTTTGCTATTTTGATGTGGGAAAAGCGCGTCAGACTAAGCATCAGCGGTTTACACGGGCTCAACATGCAGCAAAGGTCTCTGGCTGCAAACTCACCCAGCAGTACTTCAGCTTTGCTGCATGTGCATGTAACTGCTCTCCCTGTGAGAAGCTCCACGTTTGCTTCCACTTTGATTTGCACCGTTTGTACGCATGTGTGCATTGTCGTAAGCACCTCAGAGTCAAGAGGTGCATGAGCACGGGGGGGGGGAGGAAATTTGAACAGCCCAGTCGAGACAACGTTTCTATCGCGTCAATGAAAAATGTATAAAGCTATCAAACCATTTCCATCAGGACACGTCGACCAACCCTTCACAGGAAATAACAACGACGGCCTCTAAATGTTTCAATGGAAATGGAGCGCTGCTGCTCTTCTCCTCAGCTGCGTCTGTCCTGTGGCTGCCATCGTTATGTAATCTGAAGGAGAGAGGAGGAGGAGGAGGAGGAGGAGGGTCTGGCCTCTGGGCACACACACACACACACACACACACACACACACACACCTCCCTCTCAGCACCAGCTTCTTCCTGCTCTTCCCCCGCTCCTCACCATCTTCCACGACACGTTTCTGCATCAGTCATCCCGCGGGCTCCCAATCTCAAATCGTGGAGGGAAATATCATGTATCAGTTATTTGTAGACTCAGTGCATGAGAGAAATTAATGTTTCCAGTCTGCACACACACACACACACACACACACACACACACACACACACACACACACACACACCGTGTGTATGTTTCCGATCAATAGATTCCTCTGACAGAAGCACAGAGCTGGAAGCAGGAGAGCAGACGCACCAGCAGATTTGCACTGATGCTATCACTGATCATTGTTGTTGTTGTTGTTGTTGTTTACAGCGAGAGGGGACAGAACAAACACTGCCTGTAAAACTGCTGTAGAATTCTGTTTATTATTCATCTGCTGTTGTTATTTTATAGTTATTTTGTTTTGTTCATTAATCAGCTCTACAGATCTTTACGTCGTCTCTTCTTTTGGGCATTCCTGATGTTTTCTAACAAAATATAATAATAATAATTTCTTGTATATAATTAAAGGCTATTTTTAATATTTCTTTACTGTCATTTTCCGATTTTATTTTAGGCTAATAGCAGTGTGCAGGCAACTTATTGTATTTGCTTTTATTTGTACATTTAATTTTTTTATTTTTGAATTTATTTTAAAAACATTTTATTATTTTATTACATTATTTCCTGTTGTGAATTTTTTTAAATTGTTTCATTTCTACATATACAGCATTTTTTAGAATATTTTCGTTTTTCAAGATTATATTTTTAATTAGGCTATTGATTATTATTTTCATGTTGTTGTTGTTGTTGTTGTTTACATTTAGATTGTGACGAACAGTCCCAGTGATCAGCTGTGGGCCATCTCATTAGAATAAAGGCTAATTTCAAGGCTAATTTTCTCGCTGGCTCCTTCCTGCCCGCAGCGTCTCCCCGGTGCGCGGTACCGTGGGAGGCTTCACTCATATTTTCCGGTGAACTCGTGAATCTGCGGTGAATCTTCCCGGTGAAACGTTTGACACGATGGCCGTGTTTGTTTTCGCAGGGCTCAGGTGAAGCTGCAGTGGAGCAGGCTGCCGGGTCCTGCAGCTCCGCTCACACAGTGTCGACACCGATCAGACAAAAAACAACAAACAAAATAAATTTTAAAATAAAATAAAATAAAATAAAATAAATAAAAACCGAGTCTCCTGCTCTGTTTGCAAAATGGCTCTGAGGTCTCCACCGTGACCGGACCGGAGATGAGGAGGCTGCAGCTCCGCTCACGGTATCACACCGAACATAATCGGTCGCTAATTTACTCACCGAATCTCTTGTCGGCAGAGGCGGGGAGGCAGCGCAGGGACGCGAGGAGGAGGAGGAGGTGGATGAAGGAAAAAGCCAAAGGATCCATGTCTGCTCTGCGCGGTTCGCTCAGGTGTTAAAAGGCCATTTTCTGTCAGCGGGCTCCGCTTCGTCCTTCTGTCCGCTCAGAGTGGCTCCT
This sequence comes from Naso thynnoides, assembly GCA_029783665.1. Taxonomy (NCBI): domain Eukaryota; kingdom Metazoa; phylum Chordata; class Actinopteri; order Acanthuriformes; family Acanthuridae; genus Naso; species Naso thynnoides. The sequence goes on from JAQLOL010014905.1 coordinate 8,483, forward strand.
CCGCGGCTACGCGAGCTCAGGAGGGACGGGGCGCACCGACGGTGGATGGATGTCGGAGGAGAGGAGAGAGGATGCAGGGCGTTTCTGCTGCCGGGGGCTGGAGCGCTCACACCGGCAAGGCGTGAGCTGTGAGACACGGTACTTCCGGTGTGACCTTTCAGAATAAAACTGTGAGAGAAGCTGAGAGCTGCAAGGTGGAAGATGCAAAGGTTGGAGTAGACACAAAAAAGAAGAAGACGACACAAGCAGTAAATAAAGTTAATGTGCATAAAAGTCGTCTACACAAACAAATAGGGGGGAAAAAACAACAAGAATAAAGAAAATAAAGCTTAAGACAGCCAATTACAGATGCAACATTTTCATGAAAATAAATGTATTTTTGTTTATTTTGTTCTTTTGTTTGAGTACATCTTATCTGTTTTTACAGGCCCACCTAACAATTACTGTTGTGATTTTTTTTCTCTTTTTTTATTTATTTATATTTTTTTCTTTTGTGGCAACTCAAAGAAAATTGCATTTTTAAAAAATATATAGTTTTAATAAAAATGTAACCCTTTATTCTCCATAGAAGTCTGTTGTCAATAAATCAACGTCATGCTTTAGGCCTGAACATGGCTCGATAAAAAGCTTGCCGCAGTTCTGTTCATGATCACCATTTGCTCATCCACTACCATGCATAATTAGTTTCTTGTTCACTGTGTGCTCTTTTTATTTTACGGGCAGAGTTTTGTCTCATGAGGAGCATTTTCTGTATCCGTGCATCTTCACTCTTTTGAACTTTTATTTCAGCGGTCAGACCAGCTGATATCCGGATTCAGTCCAGTTTCTCCTGACTTGACAGACTCTCCCTCAGCTCCACTCTGATTCAGCACTCCAGCTGCTTTCAGGTGGTGTCGGAAATAATTCAGGTTTCAGCAGAAGGCTGCAGGAAGGTAGATCACACAGCTGAGAGACACAAATGTGATGCTCATAAATCTATTGTACACAAATTATCTGAAACACACTTTTGCCAGTGACTCTCTGTAGAAAATAATATGATTTTTTGTTTGTTTGTTTGTTTGTTGCAAACTGGGATAACTTTTAGAGCTACCTGGTCTGCATGAGGATAGAAATACACAGAAATTCTCACCAACCTAAAATAAAGAGTCAGTATGCAGCATTTTGCCAAAGTTTCACTCCTGCCACCTGCACACATTAGGTCTGGGTGTGTCGCCTATCGACACCAATATCCAGAGGCACTCCAAGTCAAAGTCTGATTCATCAAAAATATTTCAGCGGTGAGTTAGCAACCATGCAAATGACACTCAGATTAAATAATAATTTAGAAGGAGACTGTAATCGAAGCATAAATAGAGAAGGTGAACAAACAATGAAAAGTCAGTGCTCAGCCTCGATCACTCAGAGATGTCTTTGTATAAATCTGTATCCTGTTTTTATTCAAAGAAATGCATTAACAGAGTGTCTGTATGTATTAGAGTTCAGTTTATACTTTTCTTTAAAGACCAAATATTGATAAATTAGATATTTCTTCTGTCAAAATATTGAGGGACCACAGAGAGAATCCTGGTAAACATGAGATTCACCTCGTGGGT
>JAQLOL010014906.1:0-10069 GCA_029783665.1 Naso thynnoides
AAAAAAAAGAACATTTTTTGATTGAAATCACTTCACAGCACAGTACATTTTTCTTTTTGCCCCTCCCCCTCCTACCTCAGTAGGCTTTGTCTTTGGCCAGGCTACCTTTGTAAAAAGGAATTTGTTTTTAATGACTTGTTTGGTTAAATGAAGGTTAAACGAAAAATAAAAGCGGCTCCCAGCTTCTCTCTGTTCTGGATGGAAGCTGGCACAAACCATCGGTACAGACAGACGGGTGGTGGCTACTTTTCCACATATACTCATCATGGTTTAAACTTATATCACCTGCCGAAGACACTACACAATACCACATTACCATTTCTTTGATCCTGTAACTTGGCTTCGTGGGTTTAAATGTCAAATATTTCTCTTCTATATTGAACTTCTTTTATTTTGAGTAATATCCAGTGAAAGATCTGTTCTGTTATTATACTGTGAACAGAAAGATATGATACAGATGACATAGACACATTATTTTTTCCAAAAAATTGGCCAGAAGTTACTTTTCTACATTCAGGAGGACTTATTCATCAGAGCCCTTCATGTCAGCTTTAGTGCAATTTGTTGTTTTGTCCGCTGGTTTTTTAATGTGTTGAATTAAAGTGGTGAAACTTATGTATAATAGATTAATTGTGCTTTTAAGTGCCTAATTACAGCTTCAAGATAAAGGAGGTGACTGCTTGTTGTGAAGGAAACAGAGCATGACATGTAAGTAGAGAGGAGATAATTTAAATTGAGAAATGCATGAAAGTCTTCTACGTAAGCCTTGTCCAAATAGCTTCGTACTCAGTGCTGCACAAAAGGTTCATAAAATTGTTCATTACACTCATCAGATGTACTGTAGATGATTGGGCCATATTGTACTTTATTTACATTCCCTACAGTACTTGTCTTTACACTGATTCATCCACTTTGCTTTATAAGTGACTGTGGTAAGACCCAATACCTTTCTTTACTGTAATGAGACCATTACTCTGAATTTCTATATTACAGGTATATTGCTTTGTTCACAATATAGTGGGCGTTTTGAAGTTTAAAAAGTAAAGCCTGTGGAAAAAATGAAGCTTAGCAGAAGTTCAGTCACAAAGACTATCTTTTTGTGCATGCCTTTTCTGGTTTCCTGCTGTATTTAATATCATGCCTCTCCATCCAATCACAACCTGACAAGCTCTCCTGTAGCCAATTACCTGCTAGCTGTTAAACATGGAAAATGTTCTCTATCTCTGCTGTCATTCAGCTGTCATTTCACCACTGTAACCGCTGATGCCTGGCTATCTTCAATCAAGCCCAGTGATTAGAAGTTCTCCCTCATGACTTGGTTCCAACTTTAATCTCCCTCAGCACCACCACCAGTGTCAAGGCTCTAGGGGAAATCTCCTTTGTCTTGGAATCATCTACTTCATGAAAAGGCTTCTCATGATGATCTACTTTCTGCTGAGGTCTAAGCACTAAAGTCTACTCATTCTATTACAATAAAATTTTCTCAAATTTTCTGATCTTTATAGTCTCTCCTGATTAAACTGATAATATAACCTGATGATGACTCTTAAAAGAAAGTTAAGGGTTAATCAATTTGATTTCAATTTATGCTGTGCCGTACTGAAATGTCTCGACTAAATTTCGTGGCAATCAATCCAGTAATTGTTGAGATGATTGGTCTGGACCAAAGTTGTGGATAGACCAACCGACTGAGGTCGTGTTCACACCAAAAGGTCCGTTATAGGTCCGTTATCTGAATCGAATCAACGCAAGGATGTTACATTGTTTCAATTTTTAGTCGGCCCGGTTTGCGTTCACAAAGGCCAAACTCAAACGGTCCAAAAACTGTAAACAAAACTCATGTGGCCGCAACGCTGTTCTGTTATTGGTCTAACTGTTTAGACAGCAAAACTGGAAAAAGATCAGCACTGTACTGCATCATGGAGTGTCGGCTGCTTATTTTCATTTTAGTGCTGATCTGGGGCGCTTACAACCAGACTTTAATAGACCGCGCCTATGAACGGCTTGTACAGCAGTGGGCATTAAATAGTGTGTTGATCCATGCTGCATTTCGCCGAAGACGCAATGCAGTCTGACAGTCGTACCGACCTAACTTCACTGTAGCTCCACACCTGTCCCCTGCCACCGGTCATTTTAGCTGCTAGTTGCTAACTTTACCGTCTATATTTACCGCTACCAAAACTAGAGATGACACATAAAACGGTGAGCTTCCTGTTATTGGTGCAGATGTGTTTCACACCAGAAATGATCCGCCCTGGAGTTCACTTGATAGCGGACTGAGACCACCTCTATGAGGTGGACCAAGGTGCGGTTCTTTGGTCTGCACCAGAGTCCGAGGCTGGCGTTCACACCGACCCAAACAAACTGCACCAAGGAGTAAATGCTCCAGGGTTTGGTTCAGCCAGACTAAACAAGGCTGGTGTGAACACGACCTGAGACACCAAAATTTTCATACCACAAGCATGGCTAAAGATGTAATATGAGGATAACATTTTATTTGGATAGTCCGACTACATTGAGTTTACAGAGTATTTTACACATTCCAACAACACATCAGTTGACATGCAACAATGAACCTAACCACAACAATAAATTCTTAAACATTTTATTCATCTTTATTGAACATTCTGAAAGTGTTCGATTAGTATTCAATAATGTATATACAAATATTCAACATAAAACAAAGTTAAGCAACTGCTATGTTGCTGAAATATTACAAATACTCTATAAACTAATGCAGCCTGCCTGGGGGTCCAGTCTGGCCCTTTGAATGATTTTGAAAATAATAGAGTGCACTTCTCCTGTCTGTCCAATAGGAAGTGCTGTCCTAACAAGAGTGTTGGTTTAATATCAAAACAACACATTAAACTATGAATGTTGCATGCAGGAGCTGCCGGTGGAAAATGTTGTTGTCTCAGAGGAGAAAAGTAGACACGCAGTGTCAGGTTTTCCAAGAAAAATGGACCACCTTTTATCTTTTCATGGAGGTAAATGGGAAACGAGTGTGTGAAAGAGCACTGAGAACTTTAAATGCCACTATCAGACTCATCATGCCAAGAATTACAATAACTTTGAAGGACAACAGAGAGCAGAGAAGATACGAGAATTGCTGGCCGGTTTGAAAATACAGCAGTTTATTTTTAGTCATAGTTAAGAGGTGAGTGATGCAGCTGTGAAAGCTAGCTACCTTATTGCTAATGAAAGAAATCTGCTGTAAAGTCATATTTAGACAGCAAGTTTGCAAACACGTGTGTTATTTATGGGTTATTATGCTATGGGTTTTATTGGTCCAGCCTAGGGATGTCACAAGAACTGGTCAGTGTTGCCAACTTGGTGACTTTGTCGCTAAATCTGGCGACTCTCCAGACCCCTGGCGACTTCAATTGTAAGAAGCGACCAGCGACGAAACTAGCGACTTTTTTCTGGTCTTTTAGAGACTTTTAGCGACAAAGTGACGTGAAAGCACATAACTTACTCCGTTCTGCAGTCCATGTCCATAACAAGCAGCAGGGGCTGCCGCGAGCCCCTACTCAGTCTCAAAGCACTCAGGTGGTCAGTCTCACTGCATAGCAGCGCAGCAGTCTCGGCTGCAGCCGGAGCAGAGAAGATCTCTTCTGCACCACCACGTTTCTTCACTGTCATACTAGAATCACTGGATAAAGGAGGAGGGCTGGACGTAGCACTAGCAATTCCACCCCATATAACTCAGTCTTTTGATTAAATTTGATATTCTAATATTTTGCGATACTGGTTTATATAATGTTGGTCTAGAAAAAATATTAAAGTCATGAAATTATTTTGAAAAGTGGAATATTTCAACTGCAAAATTCAAAGCAGCTGTTTGTTCTCTCTGTCTGGTTCTTTTTGTTCATTATCAACTGTTTTGATTGAACTGTGACGTAAAATAAAACAAGAATCAACAGAAAAAAGTTCATTTGAACGTATTTAGGGTATTTTTCAATTTTTGTCACTTTTTTTTCTCCTATATATTACGTCCATTACATGCAAATTACTTATTACGCAAATTAGTTGATTACATCATTTAGGGACTTCTAGCCACTTTTAGGACAGCCAATAGCTACTTTCCTCACTGAGGAGTTGGCAACGCTGGAACCGATAATTTGTTACCAAGTTGATGCCAACAGTGTAAAAATACGACAGTACTGTAGGTTTTTCTATGGTACCGTAGGTACCAGACATACAATTTTGCCATCAGCTGGCTGCAACAAATTCTTATGGAACTGACGGGGCAGTATGTAATTTATAAACATTCAAGTCTGCACAGAGGAAGAGCTCATACCAGCTGGTCAACAAACAATAACGTGAAAGCTGGCTAACGTTACTCCAGGCGCTCCACACAGCAAAAAAACCACACAGCAAGCATTGAGTATGCAGTGTTTTCCATTGGAGGTGGATACAAACAGTGCCTGCTACTGGAGTTTTCAGATTAAAGGAGAAAACACTTTCAACTTAGCGAAGCAACTCAAAATCAGACATTCTAATTTATACAAAGGTGAGTTAGTTTCAGTGTAACATCACATATGAAGTGGTATCTGTCATCCTTACCCAGAAATACACATTACATTATTTTAGTCTGAAACAGCTGACATTGTTGAGTAATGTTATTACTCAACATATGATGTATATGACTTTCATAGTGGCCAATGCTGTGTTACCAAAATGTAGCTGTAGCTTGTAGACTGATAACGTTACCTTTTTTTAACTACCATCTAATCTGTCATCAAAATATAACTTCAGCGTTTGAAATAACGTTTATTATCTTCAGACTAATGGTCTGGAGATAATTATGTAGGTGTCTGTGTGTGTTTGTGTAGGCTTACTGTGTGTTGTCAACAACGTTACATATGACATTTGTAGTTGCTGAACGCTGTGTTTAGGCTAACGTAATGTAGCTATAGCTCGCCTTGTAGGCTAACATCCTTACCATTCAAGCGGTCAGTCATCTGTCATTTAAATACAACTCTAGCTTTATAAACAAACATTACAGGAATAATGTTCTTTAACCATATCAGTAAATCAACTGCTTGCACTCAAGATGTGTGTGTGTGTGTGTATGTGTGCTGTTTTCTTGCTTTACTTACTTTCTTGATATTGAGCTACCTGAACTTAAATCTCCTAATATGTCTTTTACAGTATCAGTCAAAAGAGGATGTTGTCGGGAGAGGCAGGAGGCGAGGCAGCGAACACACACAGCCAGGAGGCACATTGGGCCTGTTGTTTGTTTTAAATACTTGAAGACTTAAATACTTGAATGTGACTGCAACAGCTTTAAATAAATGATGATTGTAGGTGGAAATACATGGGCTTTTCTTTGTTTACCCCCATGGTATCAAAAGCGCTATCGAGAATCGTGGAAATTTACTGGTATTGGTATTGACTACTAAATTTTTGGTATTGTGACAACCTTAGTCCAGCCCCCCTGAGGTCAAGCTGGGATTAAAATGAGTTTGACACCCCTAGCTAAGAGCAGTGAGAGTGTCAGGAGAAAAAAGAGCGACAACTGCAGCGCGAGGTGACTGTGTTGTAAGCATGAACAAAGTGGATTACTTACTTCATCATCTGTTTTCTTTTATATCCTTGGAGGAGAAATCTGAGGTGAAATGACTGAGGATAACTTTAACATCATTCAAATAATAGCCTACTTAAAAAATAACACAAAAGGACAAAACAAAATTGTTAGTTTCATGTCACTTGTTTTAAATGAAAGGAAAGACTAACAGCGAGTGTAGCTAAGAATGCACTTTTGTGTTTCCCATGGTTGTTTTTTGGAGGAGACACAGCTTGGACCCAACAAGAAATTGTAGATTTGAAACATTTATCCAATAAAATCAAGAAACATGAATGCAGCACATGCCAATTAGAAACAGCATAAAGTATCAATGTTGGGGAAAGTTAACATTGCATGTCTGATCAGGGGCACACAGCTCGTAAGGAAAAACAGGCTTTCACTTTGATAGATTGTGGACTGTATTAACTTTTGTGGGGAACTCGAGCTAACGTTAGCTCTGTGGGGGTCCAGTGAATCTCAGTCCTTACTTAAGCAGGGTGTGTTTCTGGACCTAGCTGACTTGTTCTCATTTTTTTGGATTGCCAGTTACTGTAGCTGATCACCTCTCAAGCACACGGGTTGCAAAGTACACGTCCAAAACAAGCCCCCCCAGAAAGGTGCTTGATTGTATATTAGCTGTTATAGACAAAAACTAGCAAATTAAATTTCACAGGCATCATGTGAGGCTGCGGGAGCTGACAACTGACATGGCATTTGTAAAATGGTGCATAGTTTTGCTCAGGTAAGCCTCTACTGTAAAGAGATTTCTTTGTTTCTGTCATAGGACAGAAATGTAGAGGGACTTTAAAAACTCTTGAAGAAGCTCCAGCCATATAATCTGGAAGACAAACTGACTGAGCAGACATATGACTGGGTAGTTGCAATGAGCATTGCATCATCAACTTGCAGGCCAGGTTAGAGGAAGTCCCCTAGAGGACTGCAGTCATGGATGAAGTGTGTGGCAGGAGGATTTCAGCGTTAAGACAAACAAGGTGGAACTTTGAAGGCTGCATCGTCCACACAGTGGACAATGTATGTGAATATTTCCAAATGTTCTGCCAAGAGAAACTGAAAGGTGAGCTGACAGTGATGTATAGCATTGTGGAATTTGCGGGGTTAATGTCTGCAATGACACTGTTGAGGACATTGACTGAGAACAATTTTGAAAGCACTTTTTTCTGAAACATTGAAATTATGGCAAAGAGCCACCACAACCCCCATGACATAGGTAGAATCAGAGAGGTGTTTCCGTAAACTGATGAAGATTAAAGCATTTCTCCGAAACACCATGTAACAAGACAGGGATGGGTGATGTGGCTCTGAAGTGATATTACGATATTTCATGACAGTTTTCGCGATGACGATATTACTGACGATATCACAAAATACTGATTAATTTTCTTGTTTTTTAATGTTAATTTCAAAAACATACTAGTTCATTAAGGCTGGTGAATGTAATCATATGCCCTAAACAAATCCAGTAAAAACAAACGTGGCTATACACATATACGCAAAACTGTAGTCTTCTATATTTGTATTAAATAGATTTCTGTATTTATTCTTTATCCTTTAAAGTAAAGATGCTACTTGGAATTGGAACTTGGCATACTATTTTAAAAATTAAAAAGACAAACATAATAAAGCACACACTTGGCCTACCGTGCAACAGAAATAAAAAAATATAACAAAAGTAAACATTTCACAAAAAAAGCACGTCTTCTGTTTTATATATTCTCCAGCCTTTTAGTCATCTTCCTCATCAACTTGTCATTTATTATTCTCCTTCTCCCCATCATTATCCACACCTTTTGTGTATACATTTCCAAATGTTTTTAAATAAACTCAATAATAACTCACTGGACACAAATCTAAAATGACTAAATTCAATCATAATTCTGACATCAAATACAGAGTTAAGTTTAGAAAGAATGAAGAGCATCTTGTAGTATCAGACCCTTCCTGCCCTCCTCTCTGTCTGTGCTGCTGCTGCTGTGAGCCCGCACGTCACGTCACGTCACGTCACGTCACGTCACGTCACGTCACGTCACGTCACGTCACGTCACGTCACGTCACGTCAGAGGGATGGGCTGGCTGTCCGTCAGCAGCCCGCACAAGAGTTTGCAAGATTTTATGTTTGTGGCAAGCTTGGCTAAACGGTTAGACAATGTAACAGACAGCTTTCTTTTTAGTCTGTTTGTAACAGTTAACATTAGTTGTCAGCCGCTGAGGTAGCATGCTGTGCTTGACTGTACTTGACTGCTTGACTTCACTGCTCTGTTGTTGGACTCCGTGTGTCAGTGCTGCACACACGAGAGGGGGCAGACTCTGCAGACTAGATTAAGAGTTGGGGGAAAATATGCATTTTTTTGAAAAATGTATCTGGTGAGATCTTTTCCTCTAAAAAACGGACCTTATTGTGATATTATTATTATAAACGGTACAATATGGCACACCCCTAAACAGTGGTGAACGTAGCTTTAGTCTACAAATTTGGCAGCAGTGTTCATGTTAGTTCCATGTTGATTCCACATTTTTCCATGCAAGAGCCCATATGTGGAGTTACTATTTGCCTTGTGATTAAACAAAAATGTTATTAAGTGAAATTAAGTTTTTTAACAAGTACATTAAATGTCAGTGCCCTTGTAAATGTTATCAATTTTTAGGGTGACTCTGACACCTTTGAACTTTGCACATCTGTAAGAATGTTATCTCTATTAAGAAACCATACCGTCATATTGATTTCAGTTTTGCTCACATTGAGGGTTTTGTAATAATTTTTTCTGAAATTCTGCTTAAGATAAATTTAAAATCGTGCTCTTTGCAATTTTTCAGCTGTTGGATTATGGAATTAGAAAGTTGACACTGGACAACAGACATTTTTGAAGAATGGGATTTTTTTTTACATATTTGAAGTTTTGTAAAACAAATAAGTGAAATGGATTACGTCTTTTATATACAAATAAAATTTGTTGAACTGAACAGTGTCAAAATTAGAATGAAACAGAAGCTTTAAAACAACTTCATCACACTTAAGTGTTGTCTTTTTGGACTTAGAAGCATGGTCTCTACAGTTTATATTTGCTATTTAACTGCTCCTGGATTTAAAATTACATCTATGTCAGATAGTGAGAATGTCTCTCCTGTTTTTTGTAATGGTTAGATGCGTGTATGCCATGATAGGACTTCATTGCATGATCTTCATGTTGCCCTCAACGTTTATATCACAGCTCAGAGAATTAGTCGGACTCGCATAGTCCTTGCTCCTGCATTACTCCCAAGTTGCTTTGCCGAGGCCAAAGAACTCTGCCATTGCCCCAGTGCTGCGTAACATGTTCCTCCCAGGGGGAACGGAAGGTAACTCCAGCTAAGACATTTCTTGCCCTTCACCCTGCTTGTTCGGGACGCGAGCTTGGTGCTCCTGCTGGCCGAACAGGCAGATCCCAGCTCCCATGTCCATTATTGTCACTTCTCCAAAAGTCGACTCCTACCTCCATCAATGCTAGGCTGAATTTTTTAGAAAACAATGTCAACAATGCGGGCCTCCTTCTGTGTCTCTGAGGATGCCGGCTTTAACTGGTGTGTGTCAGTCATGTGTCTGTTTTCGTTGACACGGCATTTTGGTTGTACAGCGTAGTGTAGGGAAAATACCTCTGGATAATTTTACACTCATTATAAATTTGGGGTACCACCTTCTCTGAAGGAAATTTATCATTAACTCATTAATAATTCAGTAGATCAGTTATTAAGTTATTATCATATTTATCCATTATGAATCAGCCTCATTACCTGGGTTATGAATTCTCCATACAGTGATCTTTGTTCTGACAGGAAAAAAGTTTCCTACTTTCTCTGCAGAATTCTCAAGCCGGTCTGATCGTTATAGAGGTGACCCGGGCGTCTGCTTGGTTTTCTCTGGGTCCTGGTGAACGCTTCCTGGCAGACTGTGGTCCTGTGGGCGTCGTCTGACCAGGTCCAATAACAGCGGGTCTCCGGGCTCCTTTTAACGTCGATTGTTACGGCTGTGATGAGTCTTCAGTTCTGCAAAGGGGACCCGGGTTGCGGGGGTCTGGAGCAGAGTGCAGCAGCGCTGTTCTTGAGGCTTTGATAACAGATGTAACAGCCGAATAGCAACTGAGCTCGGCGGAGGCTTCTACTTACTGATAACAAAAGTTGAAAGCAATCTCGTTGGCCGTTCGATATCACTCTCAAGATTATTATCGACGAATAAAAACAGAAAGTAAAATAACTGAGTGTTCGATTTCGCTGCTTCAAGCGTCGTGCTCCTGAGAACGTCACAAAAAGAAGAAAAATTGCGCACGTGTAATTCTGTGAGCTGAGCCACAAGTGTACACTTGTGGGAGTGATAGAACAAAACAAAACGTAAAAATAAAATTGAACAGTCAAAATGAGGTAAAGACAAAAACAAAAACTAGCGCGCGTACAAAAAGACGAAGCACAAAAAGAGACAAAAGAAAAGAAGAAAAGCAGGAAGTACATGAG
>JAQLOL010014907.1:0-10069 GCA_029783665.1 Naso thynnoides
CCTACCCCCAGTGGCCCCACCCCAGCCCCAGCAACAGGAGCTACACCCACTGAGGCTCGCTGAGCTACACCCCGGCCCACTGAGCTATGCTCAGGCAGTGAGGAGAGCAGCAGGCCCAACCTTCCCCACCACCCCTGCCCCCAACCCCACCCAGACACCCCAACACAATGAGCTGAGAGACATCCAACAGATGCTCAGCCTACTCTGCTCTCACCTGATAGGTCAAGAACCACAATAAACAACTCACTTTTAAAAATAATAATAATAATAACAATAATATGCCTTACGTCCGGGCCAACTCCCAGTCTGGTGCAACCCCACCTCTCTTAATGGCCTGGTTAAGCACGAGTTACAACCGCTGCAGGTAAGTCGACGGCTTCTCGCCTGGATCTTGGAGAATATTCATAAATTGAGCAAACAGCTCTTCTCCATCCTCGACTACACCAAAAGCAGAATCTAGCAGCTGCAGGTAAGCAGAGGTCAATGAATTGGAGGGTAGACCTTTAACCACGTCTGCTGCTGGTGAGAGCAAACTTTCCAGGATTCTTCGCGACTCTTGAAGCGGAGACATACTGGGATCATTCAAGTACGTTCAATGTGTGAACACCAAGTGTCATAATCTGCTTCGCTATTAGGCCTCTGAGTTTCCCGGAAAAAGAGCGAAGTCTGACAGGAAACGACGAGAAAGAACCTGTGTCCTCCCTCCTCACAGTGTGTTCAACCACAACTTTCTGAATCTCGGGTGGATTAACATCGCTCACTGAAAGGGATGGGATTTGTTTTTTATCTGTGACTGATGCTGATGAAGCAATGGTTACATCATTGTCATTCTGAGGGGGACCCAAAAAAGGACTGGTGGGTTGTGGGGATTCCACAGGGGACTCACTGAGTGCTAAAGGTGACAGTTCATCTGCAGCTTGCATGCTTTCAACATCACTACTGATCTGCATCATCATTTCTCTTAAGACTGCCTCGTAGTCTTTGCCGCTTAGCTTTGCTAGCTCTTTTAGCTCTGTTAGATAAGTTTTAGTAGCACTGCTACCTAGCCTGAAAGTGTAAACACTACTTAAGGTGTGAACATTATACACAACATTGGGATCACCTTTTAATGTGTACCTATATGGCAAGAGTGGCTCCAAACCTTCTACAGCTGAGCCACTGGAGTACTCGACGATCAGGTTTTTTTGAAACTCAGAAGATGCATCATCAACCAAAACAGTGCACTGAATGGCACCATACTTCTTAAGGAAGTCAATCACTTCTTCATCTTGGACTAATCAGGTTATCCCATTGACAATGACTGCATTAAGTATTTTAACACTATACTTCTGGATGAAATCCATGTTGCAAAGAAGCTATATTGAGATATATTGATACCTACACTGGGCTCCTGGCTGGCTCGCCACTTTTATTACTGTAACCCCTGCCTGATGAGGACACGGGTAATTATAGGTTTCAACTTCAGTTCGGAGATGGGACCAGTTACAGAAGTCTGAAGAATCGCTTATGGAGCCAAGGGCGGTACACCAATATTAACCACACTCACACAAAATTCAGTTCTTCGAAATGTATTCTCGAGCAAGAACAACATGAGAATGAAACAACAACATTACCCCTGAAAATAAATAAGTGCGCACGAAAATAATAATAAAAAATAAAAATGAAATAAAATGTATTTTATTGTATTTAATCAGTTTGTTGTGTCTTTTTTTTCTTTTTTTTGTTTCTTTGAGCTCAGTGTTTAGTTTGCGTGTTTTCTTTTCACTGTCCTACCACACTGCCAACCCAGAAGGTAAGCTCCGCTGTCTTCAGCTCTAGTTTGGCATCTGGTTCTGTGGATCCATCTCTCCACCTGGTGTCCCTGAAGCCTCGTGGTCAACTACTGCTGGTCTCCTCTCTCTGCATTTCGCTATTGGCACCAATGATGCTCTCTCGCCGACATCAATCGTTATCGAATCAAACCCCCAAAAATCCTGACTGCCGAGCAGGGAACATGGACCGTTAACTCTGTGGACCCTGCCGATGTGAATTCTGACCATCACACTCCACTTTTCAACAACTTATGGACAACTTTCGACAACTTTCAGTCGGAGCAGTGCTCACACGCAGCCAGACGGTGGGGTCTCTCCTCTGTCTCTCTGTATCTCCCAGAATGCTGTGCGCATACTGCAACGCGGTTGGCCGTGACATCATGACGCAATCGGAGGAGCTCAGTTAACCCTATAAATGCCTGCCAGGAAAGACATTGCTAGCCGATTGCCGAGCATCTCATCATTGCTAGCTGATTCGGTAATCGGCTAGCAACATCTTTCTCGGCTGTAAACAGAGGTGAGTGACTCCATGCAGAAACATACCGTTCATACAGTTTCGCTACACTATATGAGTGCAGTGTGCACGGTGGTGTCTTGTAAGGACCCGACTAATGTACCACAGGTCTTGGATTGGTTTTCTGAATGTGTTTAGAGGCGCGATACGGTTAAAAAGCTTCCCCCCCTAGTTAGCGTTATAGCTATCTTGAAGCTCCGGTAGCTAAGGGATAATTCCGGTTTGGTTGCATCATTTTTAGTCACGCTTTTTGCTACCCCCGACACTGGGTGACCCTCAGGAAAACGAGAAAAGGGTCAAAAATGGCCAGAGTTCTCCTTTAACATGAAACTGACCTTCACCACAGGACGCAGACCCAAGCTCGGTGTTATCTTTCAGCCATCTACAGCTTCATGTTTGTCTTCTTTTCATCTCAATTTCCACTCATGGTAAAAATGCACAAAGTAATGTTGGCTTTCCCTTTTTGTCAGCGTGGTTAAAGATGCAGTTGAGGGGGTAAACTTTATTGGAAATGTCACATGACATAACTGGAGGTGCCATGGCATGCTTACCTTTAGTTTGAGCAGTACAGTGTCAACATTAAAGCTGGAGCTTCTGGCTGTATATTTGTGAGTCCAGTCTTTAAGAGTAGCAGACCTTTTGTTTACACAATACACCAGATCCATAAAACCAGACGTTTGCCAGGCTCTGTGGACATCTAGCACCGCGTCTTGTCCGTCAAGACAATCCGATCGGGCTCCCAAAACCTGTGCAGAGACCTGATAGACACTCTGATATCTGATTTAAATGTGCGGAGCGTCTGGACTGAAGACTTATCAACAAAGCACATACACAGCCAGAGTCAAACCACCGCTGTCCAGTGCTGGCCATAAGACTGTTCAGCTCATTCCCATCTGCCGTCCAGTCCTTAAGAGGAGCAGACCTTTTGTTTTAACTGTTGATGTCTGGTCTAATGACAACATTGAAACCCTGAAGGGGCATTACTTGAGCACAGACTGGGACGTCTTTCATGAGTCTCATTTGAACAAATCCACAGAAGCCATAACAGCTTCTATTAACCTCTGTGTTGATGTGGTGATGCCCCAAAAAACAATAAAACTTTAATAAAACCCAACAACAAGTCTGACATCACTGATGACGTCAATAAACAAACACAAGAGGCTTGCGTTCAGGAATAAGGACCAAGGGCAGTTAAGATCAGCACAACAAGAACTTAAAAAGAAGCTGACTGCTAAAAATCAACACAAAGAATCAGCTGAGAAGGACTTTAGTGCAAATAAGACGAGAAAGATGTGGACCACTATGAAATCCATTACAAATATGACTCCCAAAGTGGCAAATAACTTCTACACGAGGTATGATTGACACGATTTCTCTGTTGAACGTGATACTTTCATCAGCACCATGACAATTAATGATTGTGTTTCAAGGATACACATAAGTCCCAGGTATGTCACAAGGATTTCTTAAGACAGTCAACACTCCAACAAGGCAAAAGGCCCCACAGTGTCTCAGCCTTTCTTTTAAAGATGTGTGCCGAGGAACTTACACCAGCCTGGGCCTCTGTCTTCCAAAGGTCAGTTGATCCACACACAGTTCTGTCTCTTTGGAAAACAGCAATCATCACTCCTCTTCCAAAAAAACTTATCCCTAAAGAAAATAACAACTACAGACCTGTAGTCCTGACCTCAAATGTCATGAAGTGTCTGGAAAAGTTGATGGTATGGGAGTTAAAGTCCAACACATAAGACCAGGTCGGTTCTCATCAGTTTGCTCATAAAAACAATCATAGCACTGATGATGCAATACTAACGACGATGCACTTTATTTTGCAACATCTTAAAAATCCCAAGGCCTATGCTAGATTAGCCACACATTGTTTTTAGTAAACTCATACAGAGGTCTGTCAGCCCAAAAGTCATCAGGTGGTTCACTCATTCTTGGCCAACAGGACCCAGCAGGACCTAGCAGGTCCAGGTGAGCTAAACACTGTCCGAGTCTGAAATGATCCACACAGGTGTACCACAGGGATCTGTCAGTTCACTGTATACACAAATGATTGTACAAACGGTCATCCCAGCACTTTTATCATCAGGATTTCTAAAGACACTGCCATCCTGGGACTAGTGGACACACACACAAACACAAGCCATCTTTTTTGGGAGGCAGCGATTCAGAGACCTTTATCTTTATTATACATATGTGTACTAGGGTTGTTCAGTTAAAACGGTTTTCCATTTAACCGCACCGTGTCAATCACTACCCATTTAGGATTAATTAGGGGACATTTAAATGTGCACGTTTCATTTATTTAGGTGTTTATGACAACAGCATGTTGAACTAGAGAAGTTATTTTTTGTTAAGGCCTCTACACATGATCAGCAGTAAAACTGCTTTGTGCTGGATGTCCCATTGTTTTTCTATGGAGAGAGCCACCGCCTGACTAAGCGACGCAGCTACCCTCGACGTTGCACTAGTTTGCCACTGACCTTTCAAAGCGCAACCGATGAGACGTCAGCTGTGTGCGACCAGAGACGATCTGGAAGCGACACATACATGCAGAGGAGGGAGAGGAAGACGATAATGTTGTTATATTATTTCATGTACACAAACTCGTTATGGTCGATTTTTTTCGCTGCTGTATAATTAGCGTGGCAAGTGCAAGAGCCCTCTTCGGAGACAAACTTAAATACATAGTGAACCTTTTCTTCTACTTCCCGGAGTGACAACTGGCATGGCTGTTGCCTAGCAACAGTGACTGGCTCCGGGCCTCCGCTGTGCCTGCTCTCTGTTCCCTACCTGGTGGTGAACGAAGTGCAAAGTTCTTATCATGTGAAGGCTGCAGATGCGCACGTTCAATGCAACTCTGTTTATAGATATGACGTCATGGATGATTAAACGTTACAACGAGGTAAATAATATGTGTTTAAACGTGTACAGAAAAAAGGCAAAATGCCCATCCCTAATGCGCACCATTTCAAAATAAGAGTAAAAACAACATGTTTCATTTTAAACATTTCTTTAAATACCCTGTATTTTCTTTTTTTCTAAACACCTTTTTTCCCACATGGTGTACATCAACCAACTTTTTTTTTCCTTTCTTCAAAGCGGTGTGCTGCATCAATTAAGTCTGTCTGCTCATTACTTCAAATCTTTACCACATCTGAGTTTTATTCAATGCTTACGTTTAAGAGGAAGGTTCGCAAAGGGATAAAAATATGTTTTTCATTTTTCCCTAAATGTTTAGGCAGTCATGTCCCTTGAACATGTCCACCCCTACCACAAACAACTAAAGAAGTGATTACACTGTGTAAAAAAACAAGAAAAAAATCTGACAACAATGTTAAACAGTCATAAATGTCCATTCTGTCCTAATTCTGTTTAATCCTTTGAGTTTATTTCTTCTCTGCCAAGATAAATGCCTGCCCCTGACTCGCCCTACCCGGTCGCCCATTTACACAGGCGTCACTTGATCCGCTCCGCTTTGATACTACCTGTGAAGGCGAGTTATTGGCGGTGCAACTCAGACCCCAGCCTGCGTCAGTGCTATTTAAACAGACTAGTGAGGCAAGTCAGAGTTGCATTAAACCTGCACTGACAGTGTAAAAGGGGCTACAGACATTTCAGTCCAAACCACAGAGGTAAAAAACTTTGTGCAATGGTATGATTACCATCATCTCATTGTTAATGTTAAAAAAACAGAGGAAACTATTTTTGTTCCAGGTCACCTAGGAGATCAATCTTCACTTCCAGTCCATAACGCTTGTATAGCTCAGGTTCATTCTTACAAATACTTGGAGGTACATTTTGATTCTGATCTGTTTTGGGATGTGCATGTGAACTCTGTGTACAGTTTTTGGAGTTGAACAGAGGATGATGTTGGTGTTTTATCATGCTGTGATAGAGAGTAAATTCAGACATGGAATGGCTGCTTAGTTTGGGAATCTTACAGTGAAGCTGAAAGCAGAATTACATAGACTCGTCTGCACAGTATTGAAAGTGATGGGGGCGAGGGAGCACCCAACCCCCCCAACAGTCTTTGAGGAGATAGTGGTCAGATAGGCAAGAAAGATTACCGCCAACTCCTCACGTGTTCTGTACTCTCAATAAGAGCTGCTTCCATCTGCTCAACATTAGAGGGTCTCAATTAAATTGCAGAGAAGACATCTAAACAGATACAGAAACTCATTCTCCTCAACGCAGGCCATTAGGTGAGGAGGGGGAGGGACGGAAAGTATTTGGAATATATTGGCACTCACTGTTGGAACTTTTGTTACATACTTATAGTACTTATGTCTTGTGTCTGTTGATGTATGTACTATATTATATGTAAGGGCTAATGCCAACGAGGTGTCGATTATCAGGAATGAATGGAGGATGTGGAGGTGTGAACCTCTGGAGGACGGCTGCCTCCATGAAGTTCATCCATTGCTGATTATGGACACGTTGGAGAGCATTATCCCGCTTATACCATGGCCACTTACCAAAGAAAATAATAATTAGACCTTTAATTGATATTTTCATGTGTTGTCAAAATTGAAAGTTTTAAACAAGCAGCAACTCTGTTTCC
Organism: Naso thynnoides; assembly: GCA_029783665.1. Classification (NCBI taxonomy): domain Eukaryota; kingdom Metazoa; phylum Chordata; class Actinopteri; order Acanthuriformes; family Acanthuridae; genus Naso; species Naso thynnoides. Next base: position 6,896 of record JAQLOL010014907.1, read on the forward strand.
CTGGCAACACCTGAGAGCTTGTATAATAACTGGAATAATCATTACAATCACATAAGGTTCTTATGTAATGAAAACGTAGTTCAGTACTTAAATAAGATAGGCCATAAATATGACATAGCCATGGGAGATAAGCTAGTCCGCTCAGCTGTTGGCCATGGAGCTAATGTTATGCTCACTATATTCAAAGTCAGTTGACAGTAAGTGTAATTGGCCAGCATGTTTAACAACAGGTCTAGCTGGCCAGTCAGCCATGTCACTGGTTCCAAATTCTTAACAAATTTAATTAAGAAAATGACTGCCAAACATCTGTATTATCGGCTGCAGCCCGAAGTTATGGTACAGGACTGAAGAGATGACAGTGAAACAGGACTGTGTGCTAGCGGCTAAATGCACATGAACTCAGTTACTAACCTTTTCCAGATCAAACGCAGGGCTTACTCACCTTTTCATGACAAATCCTTTCAGATGGTTTAGCCAGTGGACACTAAGGGTGTACTCACACGTGGCTCAGTTGCTCCGTACCACGTGGAAGCACGGATGTTCCCCCTCCCCTCTCCCCCGCTGGCCTGCACTCACATTGCTCCAGTCTAACCACACCCGAGCACGCTCGGCTTTCCTGATCTATGGAGTGCGACCTGTATTTTTACCATCATTTTTTTCATCTTGTAATAAAATTTTTAAATCGTTCCCTGGTATGCGGGATCTAAAAAGACAGTCTCAGATTTTTCAGCTGCTCTTCATCCAGGCTTTTTTTGTTGTCTGTCTGAATTTAAGGTGAATCCCCCACAAACAGTCACAGTGATGTCGGCACTCCATGCTTCCCTTTGCTCGTGCATGTGCAACCGTACCGTGCTGAAGCCCACCTCTAACAGGGCCTACAAAGCGCGCCGTGTTTGGAGACGGTACGGAGCGCTCACACTAGTCAAACAAACTGGACTTTGGGAGTCAAACGTGCTCAGGCAGTGTCAGTGCACTCTCTCTTTTTTAAAAACTCTGAGTGTAGGCTACTTTTTGCAGCATGTATGTTATGAGCGTGATCCTGTGGTCCTCAGAGGATATCGCACTGCAGGACCTCAATCAGTGTTAGAAATAAAATATTCTGATGTTTTTAAAATTTATTTCTAAAGCAGCTGCAACACATTAATTTGGAACAATGAACAGACTATTTGACTCAAACTACTTAAAGATTTCCATAGGTTTCCGCTTTTCAAGTTTAGTGGCACCCTCTAGCCAATCAGAACTGAGTATCCACCAAGATCATGGTATATATTGTTATGTGACAGCCTTATGTCCAAGACAGTCCCCCTCAGGACAAATCTATAAAAATCAGATTTGAAACCACTTCCAAATGTCATTTCGATCTGATTTGCCAAAATTGGATTCCATTTTTTTTTTTGGCGGCTCAGATTATTAAAAATCAATCAAGATGCAATCTGGATGTGCCAAAAATCTGATCTGGGCTGGTAGTGTGCACAAAGCTCGAGTGATTCTGTTTACCAACTGACCAGTTCGCAGACTCTCCACTGAACTGGGCCCCTTTGCAGAGCATGAATCAGAGCAATTTTTGTTAGCTGTTGTACAAAAGATAGATGCTCACAAATCACAGTGACACGCACGTAATCAATCACATAAACACACAGACACACAGCACAAGTATTAGCAAGGTTAATAGGTGTCATGGAAACTCGGTTCATTAGCCCTGGCACCTTGACACTGTTATTGGCTGTGAATGTACTCCTCTCAGTGCTGTAGGAGATCTAGTCATTTCCAGATAAGCTTTCAGCTCTGCCATGTTGTATGTTATGATGTTTCATTCATGTTCAAAGAGTGCCTCTATTGAAGATATTCTCAGAAAACGCAGATGGCATGTGTCTGACAACTTCCAAATTTCTTTAAAAGGCGAGACTATTTATAAAACTTCCCAGCACTCTCTACTTGGCGATGTAGACACAGCCTCCATTTCTATGATGGATTGGCTGTCATATTCCGACGGTGCAGTGCTTTTTTCACTTTATAGACATCTCTGTGCTCCTTCATTGCAAGACGTAGTTTTTCTCTCTTATCGTCACACTGCTGTTTCCAGCCTCCCCATGTAAACAAACAAGCAGCACATTAAATAACCATGACTTTATGATTGTTTAACACAGCTGATGGAGCTTGTATGTCATGTAGGGTAACTATCATCACTTACTTACTAATCAAGAATGTTAATTACCTCCATGTTTGTGATGTAAAGCAAACAATATGTATGTTTGCTTTGTATATTAGTGTGTAAATATTTGCGTAAAGTCATTGTGTTCTGTTATTCATAATTATGAGCAGTAAATGAGATCACAACAACAAATTGGAAATAGTTTGGTATTTTTATGAGGGGTTGTCTTGAGAATTTGTTCATTAATTAAATGTTTGCTTACACACACACACACACACACACACACACACACACACACACACCATCATTGGCGGTCTCTCAGGGTCGAGTATGACTGTCCTCCTTCTCGGTCCTTGTGTGTTTCAGGTGGGCAAAGTGACCTGATTGATTGATCGATCCTGGAGGTGTATAGTTTGGTGCAGTGTGTGCAGGGACGGGCAGCGGTGGTCGTGGGTTTAATTTGGACCTTTTTGTGGAAGCTCTCTCTTTTCTGAGTCTGTGCTTGTCTTTTGCAGCATGGCCGAGATGGTTACTGTACAGTGCAGCTCTTTCCTGGACAAGTTTTCTCCAGGTAGTCCTGTTGGTAACTGTGTCCTCCCAGGCTTCTGGGTCTCTGTGGCAGTTTTGATGTTTGCTTTGATCTTGTCCTTGTATCTTTTTTTTTTTGGACCTCCTGGGGTTCATAGTTCTGAGAGAAGCTGGAAGTATAGGACTTGTTTTGGAAGGCAGGAGTCAGGCATGTCCATCTGAGCCGGTGTTGGGCGATGGTTGCAGTGATAGTTCTGATTGTTAGCCACCTCCAGGACGCTTGTGTTGGTGCGTCTATCTTCAAAGGTTATGTTGAGGATTTTCCAGAGGCTCCTTTGATGATGTGCCTCTAGCACCTTCAGGTGCCTGCTGAACGTGGTCCATGATTCTGGTCCATACAGTAGGGTGGACAAGATACACACACACACACACACACACACACACACACACACAACAAAGCAGAAGTTAATCTGCTGCTTCACTTGAGAGATAAG